>CAOKZL010002031.1:0-250855 GCA_948472985.1 Iguana delicatissima
ACACAGTACGATGGAATATTAAAATATTGTAATGGAATATTTAGATCAATTGAGACAAACGTGTAATTAAAGAAAATAAGCCAGGAGCTGAAGCAGAATAAAAATCCCAGAGATAAAGTTCACAAATATGAACAAAAATAAAAATCAGTAGAGAAACGTGAGATTTTCAAAGAAAAAAATCACTCAAAGAAAGTAAGGGAAAAAATGAACAATTTATAAGACCTTAAGAACTAGTCTTTGGAACACTAGCTTTAAGAAAAACAAAGGGAGGTAGGGTTCTATGGGGAAAATTTTCTTAAAATAATTTATTGTTGATAAGTGCTATATCTGAAATCACCAACTAGAGCAGGCAAAGAAAATAAGGGAAGATCCTTTTGGTGATATTGTATGTGTTTTAATAGGAAAATTTGGACTGTCTTTGGAATGATATAATTTTGTCCTCTATGAGATAATAAAAAGAAATAATTGTATAATTCATTAAATTAGTATAATTTTGTGGTATGCACTTTTTTTTTGGTAGGATTTTACTTCTCTTTGTGATGGATGGTTTTCTTATTCTTTTTTCTGTTTTCTTCTTTTCTTTACTCGTCTGTCATTATTATAGAATCATAGAATCATAGAAATATAGAGTTGGAAGAGACCACAGGGGCCATCCAGTCCAGCCCCCTGCTATGCAGGAACACCCTCAAAGCACTCCCGACAGACGGCCATCCAGCCTCTGCTTAAAAACCTCCAGGGAAGGAGACTCCACTACACTCCGAGGCAGCAGATTCTCACGCATTGCCCAACGTTGCATTGTACGTTGCTCTTGTCTATTTTGATTTTAAAAAAAAAAAGCTGAAGTGCATTGATTGTGCCACCACACAGTGACAATGACTTTCCAGCCTGTTTTGTCCTGCTGAGTGGCCATGTTGGGGGGGGATTCTGAATGCTGCAGTCTGCAAAAGTAACTTTTCCAGGTTCTACAGTAGCCCAGCTTTCCCTAACCTAGTGCTTGCAGATAGGTTGGATTGCTCTCTCCCCCTTTTGGCTGGGGAGGATGGGACTTGTGGCTCAGGTGGGCTGGGAGAGGCTGGTATTTGGAGGGGAGTGTCTTGAGCATCGACCCAATGGGTGTATCTACATGCTGGATTTGTGAGAAGAATCCCTGGACTGCTGTAGAACTTTTTCTCTTTTTCTTTTTAATAGATGTTGTGACATGCTTTTAATATTATTGATAATTCAGTTAATATGAACGGCAATTTTTCTTTGAGGCTGATCTGTATTGTACTGGTTTTGATTTGCAAACTACAAAAACAGAAGGAAAAGGTCTCAGTTTCCAAGCCATCTTTAGCTTGTTAATTCTCTGCATTGCTTTGTTAGAAATTAGACTTTGATTTTTGGTATGTGTAGGAGTATGGGATTAATAATGATTTCATTACCTAAGTTCTTTTTGTGGCTATGCATACTTATGATCAAAGAACTGATCCATTCTTTCCTTTGCTTGCATTACAGATGGTTGTTCGTTAGCTGGTTGGCCTGTTAGCACAGGATGTTTCCTTTTGGTCAAGTTTTCCTTTCCCTCTGTAACATGTTGTTCAGATCACAACTATTGCCTGCGCAGTTGCTGTAGCCAAAGCTGTAACCATCTTCCTGATGACAGGCCTCTCCATACGTACCTACACTTGTCCTTGGTGGACAGGCACAGGCCATTTCCACACTGGACTGTTACTGTGCTATTTTATTCCGCTTTCAACATCCCACGGAATCCTGGAGTTTGCAGTTCCCTAAACTGCAAACCCCAGGATTCCATAGGATGCTGAAAGCGGAACAATAATATTATAACAGTCTAGTGCGGAAATGGCCACAGTCTATCTCCAGAACGGGATTCAACTGGACTCAACAATATTCAAGAACCCAGAGTGACCTCCACACCAAGATGGGTATGTGTGTGAGAGAGAGAACCTTTATCACAGATTGGCAGTTTTCCAAAAGAAGAAGGCCTCACCGACTCTTATAACAGCAGTTTGATTTTTAATTTTGTTACTACATTTTTAAATTATAAATTCAAGGGGAAAATGGTGTAATGGGAAAAGCAAGGGGAGAGAAATACATAGGCTATGCTAATATGCTAGTTACTGTCATTGTGTACCCTCAGGGTGTTTCCATCAACACAAGCCAGGCCAATGTACAACCCACCCCAAGAAAAATATTTACTGAGAGCTCCTTTTTGTGGAATGTACCTTCAGGCGGCCCTAAGCCACTAAGATCTTCTGGGCGCTGAATGATGGTTACTGAATGTTTGTCTTTCCATCCAGTTGATCTGTCTGCTTTTTCAGTTTGTCTTTGATTTCTGTGGCAATCAGTAGGTGAACCTTTTCACAGAATAAAATAAAAGGCCTTCTGTTCTGATAATGCCTGCAGATCAAATGGGTTGGGGAAAAACACAGCATCAGGGAAACTGGGGAAACAATTGTCAGCCTTGCATTGCCTTAATCTTTAATTTCATGGTGCCTACTTTTACTACGCTCCTCTTCCTCTACAGAAGATGTCTCTCCCTTGGTCACGGTGAGCAGAAAAGCAATGAAGTTCAAAGCTATTATATTAGTGGAGCCACACCCTATTGTAATTTAAATCATCTAAAGGTAACTTAGTCTTCAGATGAAAGAAACAAAAACTGCGGGGCACCCAATACGATCAGCAGAAGACAGAAGACAGATCTCAAAGCTTGTTGTGGGTTTTCCAGGCTTTGAGGCCGTGTTCTATTAGTATTTTCTCCTGATGTTTTGCCTGCATCTGTGGCTGGCACCTGCAGAGGATCTGGTGGCATGGAAGTGAGGCAGAGCGGATAGACTTGCGTAGTCCCCGGCTGGGAGGGAGCAACTGGCACGTGTTACAGTTGGCCTGCGTGATGGCCTATTGCTAAATGGGGTACCCCCAGGGGGTACTATTAGTCAGGGGATATGTCACAATACGAGATGTGTTGTTACTCCTGGCTGCACATTTTCCCACCACCAGAGGGTGAGAAAGCAAAGCCGCTTGTAGTTGTTTAGACTAGCTATATAGAGCGGTTCCCATGTGAAAGCTGAATGTACCAAGGCCGTCTGGTTCTTGCAGCTGTGGGCTCATGTTATGGTTTGGAAAAGTTCCTTGTTGTTGAACATGTATACTTAAAAACACGGTCTCTGAACAAGCTGTGCCTTCTTGTTCCTTTTTCTCTACTCTGTTAGAGATGGCTCGCTACGCTGTGACTTAATCGCCTTTGCTTGATTTACTGCCCGCAATAAAGACTGTTAGCCTGCTGCCTCGTTTTGGCTGTGAGTTTTTTCTATTGATGGCAAGAATGCCTCTGGCGGGTTATTTGATAGGATATGCATTACAGTGAGTTAAGTACATTTGCAACCCATTGTATTGTTCCCTGTAGAGGGGCCTCCGGAGTCTGGGTGGTGCTCACTGGCCTATTTTTGAGTCTTGATTTTAGTGTTCGTCACTACTGGTAGCCAAATCTGGTTTACTTTCCGAGTTTCTTCTTTCCTGTCATGCACATCCCCTGACTAACAATACACCCTGGGGGATATCCCATTTAAGGATAGGCCAACTGTAACACATGCCAGTTGCTCCCTCCCACCCGGGGACTACCCAAGTATCTATACTCTGTCTCACTTCCATGCCACCAGATCCTCTGAAGGGGCCAGCCACAGATGCAGGCGAAAGGTCAGGAGAAAATACTAATAGAACGGGGCTCCAAGCCCGGAAAACCCACAACAACCTATGGATTCCGGCTGTGAGAGCCTTCCACTTTACGCAGATCTCAAAGCGCTCAGTAGATGAATGCTTCGTTAATAAAAAGCGCAACACGTTTTGGCTTGTATGTGCCTTCAAAGCCCCCCTTCAGGGGATCCACAAGTTTCTAGAATAAAATTCTCACACTATTTACTGGACAAAAAGAATTTCCTGAAGTTCCATTTCAAACAGCCCTCAAAGAAGGCGTTTGGGAGTGTATACAGACCGATGCACGTTGGGATTTTTTACTAATCATTCATCCATGGCGCAGGGTGACACCTCTCTCCTGTTTTCCCTTCGCCTCGAGTCGCCGAGACCCACTGGCTTTCCAAGAGACCTCCCCTGGGTGGCGATTAAAAAGGGGTAGGAGTTACTTTAGATCGCCAGCGGCGACTGTCCTTTTGGGGTCTCCGTGGGGGGGGGGAGGTGGTGCTATACTGAAATCTCCCCAAGATTCCCAAAGAGGAAAAAAGCGTGCAAGGACCCGAAAGGGTGCGACCAGCTGGCGCGCTCTCGCCTTGGGGGCGCAATCGGAAGCCCTTCCTGCGGCCCCTCCCTAAACTGCAAAGCCCAGGATCCCCCAGGAGGCTGAAAGTGGACTCGTAGCCCTGTGACGGGCCAGTGCGGAAAGGGCCGCGCTTGCCCCGGTTTCGCTCCCTCCCCTCCCCTCCCCTCCCGGCGGTGCCGCCTCCTCCCGCCCCTCCTCCCGCTCCCCCCGCCTGGGCTCCGGATCCTCGCGGCGCCTCTCTGCCGCTTCGGGGGGCTGCGTGCATGGGGGGTCTCCGGAGAGGCCCGGGGGGCGCTGCCGCCCGTGCCGCCCCGCTGCTCTTCGCGCTGCCGCTCCTGCTGCTGCCGCCGCCCGGCCCCGGCGGCGCTGCCGCCCAGATCGCGGCGCCTCGGGGCTCCGCGGCTCCCGCGCCCGCCTTCTGCAACGTCAGCCTGGACAGCCCGCCCGAGCGCCGCTGGGAGCCGCTCCTGCGGCACTTCGACCGGGCCTTTCTGCGGGCCGCCTTCGCCCGGGTGGCGCGGTGAGCCCCGCGGGGGGCGGGGAGGGGGCGCGGGGGTCCCCCTCCGGCGCGCCGGCGCTTTCCCTCGGGACGGCGGCGCGGGGGGTGGCGTCCTCCTCCCTCCGGGGAGAGGGGGGCGCGGCGGGGCGGGGCGGGGGCCCGCTGCGCCTTCCGCTGACCTCCTCCTCCTCCCGCCTCTGCCATCGCCAGGAGCGCGGAGGTCGCCGTGCCGGTCCGGGAAAGACAGACATGCCGGGGTCAAGCCTAAGGCCCCCTCCGCGCCGGACTGCCGGGGTGCTGGGGTTCCCCTGTCGGCTTCCTGGGGAACCCTGGGGGTCGCCGTGCAGGGCAAGCCCCGGGATTCCGCGGGCAGTCGAAAGCGGCGCCGTGGCGGCCCGAGCTCCCCCTGCAGCGGTCCCTGTGCTCGGGCGGCTGGGGTGCCCGGGTGGCGCGCGGGGTTTCGGGGTCTCCCGGGCGCCAGAATCGCCGTCCTCCTAACAATAATAGGAGCGGCGGGGGGACGCGTGGCGGGATTGTAGCTGAGAGCCTCCGCCGTGCCCGGCCGGTGGAAACCTACGCTCGCGTTGCCGAGGGACGGGTGCGCTGTGCGACCGGACGTGTGTCCGTGAATCTGCTTGTCCGCGCCCCCCGAGTGTCCCGGCTTGGCAGGTACAGCTCTGGTCGTTCCTGTCATCCCACTTTTTGTTTTTCAGATCTGTCCCTTTATTCATGCTCTGCCTTTCCCCCAGACTAGGGGCCTCTCCACACTACCCGGTTATAGCGCTGTTATTGCACTTTCAACCTCCTGTGGAATCCTGGGGTTTGCCGTTTATGGGGGCGCATTTAGAATGCTCAGCCGGAGAGCTCTTTGGCCTCAGGAAACTACAAACCACAGGATTCCACGGGAGGCTGAAAGTGGAATAACAGCACTATAGCAGTGCAGTGCGGAAAGGCCCGTTGGCTCATTACTTTACCCAACATCTGTAGCTAAAACTAAGGTGGCATTCCACACTTCTGCCTCCCAAAATGTTGTTCTCAGTTCTGCAGACTAGGAAATGGAACTTATTACAATTTTGGACCTTCAGAGATCCAGACTTTATCCGATTTATGGATGAGGTGCCATCAGATCATATGGCATGTTTTAAGCATTGTCGTTTTTGCATAATCGTGCTGTTGTGATCCCATCTGCGGCAATTTCATTCCGATGTTTTGTCAGCCCATTTGGAATTACTCCTCTGTCATCACTGGGACTGACATCCTCCTCCTCCTCCTCATCCTGTCACCTAATGGAGAGTTCTGGATTATCGAAAGCTTGCACCTTATTGCAAAATTATAGTTAGTCCTAAGAAAGGTGGAGGATACTGGATTTTGCTCTGTCAGTTAATCTGTTTGGATAGATAATTCTGAAAGATAGCTGAGGTTCATGTTTTGCTTGGAAGCAAACTTTAATTTGCTCCTGCCCCAGGGCTCTGCTTCTGCTTTTCCGCGCACCAGGAAGCAAACCTCCCTATCTTGCTGTCGTGTGTTTTAACAGAGGCTTGAATATACAGAAGCATACCGCTCAAGCCTGCCCGTACCCCTTGTTTCAAAGCATGAAGTTAAATGTTATAATTTTACAGTGGCCACAGATCACAGCACTGTTGAACGGATAGCCGTGGAGGCTGGTTTAAAAATTGGCAGCCCCAGCATTCAAAAATTGGCAAGGAAAAAAAAAAAAAGGCAGAGAAAGATTTGTCGGGAATAATAAAACTATTAGATTTGGTAACAAAAATATAAACAAACTACCTTGCGGGGTATAGTTGGTCCTAATTTGGCTATATACTGTTGGGCATTTCAGCTAAAATAACTCTAAATTTGTTGAAGGAAATGAAGAGAAAGCATGGATGTAATCTGAGAGTGATGAGTCTCCTTTATATACAAATTCTTTAATATTTCTTCCTCTTTCTAAAGACAAATGAAATAGTATTGCTAACCCCTTTCTTTCAGAAATGATCACATTTGGAAGACCTGTGCTAAATTTTTAGCCCTTGCTATGTCACCTTTGTGCCTTTCTTAATACACTCTAACTTTAACATAGAGATAAATACAGACAATATGAACAACGAAAAGAGGAAGATTCAGATATGATTGCACATCTATTTTTAATGGGTGAACTCTTGTCATTAGAACAAACTGGCAAAACTCTCGACACGGAAGTGGGAGGTTACAAAAGGTACAAATTCAGTCCTTTACTAATTAGATAGATAGATAGATAGATAGATAGATAGATAGATAGATAGATAGATAGATAGATGTTTTGGAGCCCCAAGGGTATTGACTTTCCGCACTACCCTGTTATAGTGCTATTATTCCCCTTTTAACATCCTATGGGATCCTAGGGTTTGCAGTTTAGGGAGGAGCATTGAGACTCCTCAACCAGAAAGCCGTTTGGCCTCAGTAAATTACAAACCCCGGAATTCCACAGGGTCTTGAAAGTAAAATAATAGCACTATAAAAGTGTAGGGTGGAAATGGATTAAGTATGAATTAAAATATATTTTTCCTTCAATTATTCAATAGTTGGTATCCAATGTATATAAAGATGTTATTGAAGAAACATACAGAAGAGTGGAATGGTCAAAGATTTTATGGGAAAGGGATCTTAAAATTTCTGTTTCAGGGGCACAATGGACCATATCCCCTTATAAATTGATATCAACTTCTTTCAGGGAATGTATTTTGTAGACAGTTCATAGGTGGCACTTGACACCAGTTAAACTCCATAAAATAAGCCATAATATTTTGCTGGGTTTCTTGGCGAGGCCGTGGGATTGTTAGAAAATCAATCATATGTGGTTGCAGTGCTCAAAAGTGGTAGACTTTTAGAATAAGATAATTGACTTTCTGGGGAAAATAACATGAAGAGTTATATCCTAGAGGAGCTTTATTATTTTTAACTATTTTTGAAGGAGGTAGCACATATGCTTTGAATAACGATGTATTGCTATGTTGTTGGTTCTGCACAATTGGACATTACAGGAATGTGGAAAGCTCTGGAAGAGCTTTATTTTGGCATTGGCTAGACCGCACATGGAGAACTGTCCTTTCAGGAAAAATGGCTTGTAGAATTAGAATGCCTAAAGGGGAAATTGCTGTATACACTCATGTATAAGTCTAGAAATTTTAGTAAAAAAAAAAGGTGATCCAAAAAACCTGGGTCAACTTATCCACGGCTCATTGCAAGTATTGTTCCTTAACTCCTGTCAAAAAAGGAACCATCTCCTTTTCTGAGTAGATTGACAAAAGGCAAGAGCTTAGTCTGTCCCGGGGGAACCTAAAAGAAACCCTGACCCCTTCTATTCTCTCTGCCGTGGCACCACTTCTGATCTCTTTTAAATGCCTGGATGGGAAAATGGTGGCAGTGGTCACTCTTTGGCACTTCCCCTCGAAGGAGCACCAAGAGGGCAGAATCATAGAACTGCAGAGCTGGAAGAGATCACAAGGGCCATGGAGTCCAATCCCCTGCCATGCATCAAAGCATTCGTGACAGATGGCCATCCAACCTCTGTTTAAACCTCCAAAGAAGGAGACTCCACCAAGTGCTCAGGCAGCAGCATATTCCACTGTTGAACTGGTCTTACTATCAGGAATTTCTTCCTAATGTTTACATGGAATTTCTTGAAGTTTCAAACCTTAAGATCAGAGTTAAAACTGTACCTTAACTTTTTCTCAGAAAAATGAACCATCCCTTCTCTGATTAGAGTGGCAAAAGGCATTTTCAAATGCCTGAGTGGGAAGATAGTGGTGGCAGCTGACCCCTTGAGATGCCACTGGTGATTTCTTTTCTCCATGGAATGGCCCTTGACTTATCCACAGGTCATATCAAAAACCGTAATTTTGGCCCCAAACCAGCCCTTAACTTAGGTCATTTCCGCACTAGACTGTTATAGCGCTATTATTCCACTTGCAACATCCTATGGAATCCTGGGGTTTGCAGTTTAGGGAGGGACTGCCTGGCCCCTCCCTAAACTGCAAACCCCAGGATTCCATAGGATGTTGCAAGTGGAATAATAGCGCTATAACAGTCTAGTGCAGAAATGACCTTAGACATGAGGTCAAAGTTATACATGAGTATATAAGTTAAAAAAGATATGTTCACCACAGTTTGGCTTCCTTTCTTTAAGTTAATAACTGAGCAAGATTTATGAGGGGCTCCATCATCACATCACCAGTCATGTTGGTCTTCATCCTTTTAAGCTAATTACTCTGTTAAAGGTACTTTGTGTAATACAACTGATTTTGGAATTAATGCTTATATTGGTTGGCTGTTTGAGTTGTGGTTTGTCATTTTCATAGAATCATAGAAATGTAGAGTTGGAAGAGACCACAGGGGCCATCCAGTCCAACCCCCTGCTATGCAGGAACACCCTCAAAGCATTCCCAACAGATGGCCATCTAGTCTCTGCTTAAAAACCTCCAAGGAAGGAGACTCCACTACACTCCGAGGCAGCCTATTCCACTGCCGGACAGCCCTGACTGTCAGGAAGTTCTTCCTGAGGCTCAAGTGGAATCTCCTTTCCTGCAGCTTGAATCCATTGCTCCTTGTCCTGGTCTCTGGAGCAGCAGAAAACAAGGCCTCTCCTTCCTCTACATGGCATCCCTTCAAATATTTAAACATGTCCCCTCTTAACCTTCTCTTCTGCAGACTAAACATACCCAGCTCTCCAAGTCTATCCTCATAGGGCTTCATGGCTTCCAGGCCTCTCACCATTTTGGTCGCCCTCCTCTGGACTTGCTCCAGCTTGACCATGTCCTTCTTGAATTGGGGTGCCCAGAACTGGACACAGTATTCAAGATGAGGTCTAACCAAAGCAGAGTAGAGTGGTACCAGAACTTCCCTCGATCTAGACACCATACTCCTATTGATGCAGCCGAGAATTGCATTGGCTTTCTTGGCTGCCGCATCACACTGCTGACTCATGTTCAGCTTGTGGTCTATGAAGACTCCTAGATCCCTTTCACATGTACTGCTATCCAGCCACTTGTCCCCCATCCTATATTTCTGTATTCCATTTTTTCTACCTAAGTGTAGGACCTTACACTTCTCTCTGTTGAATTTCATTTTGTTAGCCTTGGCCCAGCTCTCCAATCTATCCAGGTCATTTTGAATTTTGATCTTGTCCTTTGGTGTATTAGCAACCCCTCCCAATTTGGTGTCATCTGCAAATTTGATGAGCATGCCCTCTATTCCTTCATCCAAGTCGTTGATAAAAATATCGAACAGCACTGGGCCCAGGACAGAACCCTGTGGCACCCCGCTAGTCACTTCTCTCCAGGATGAAAAGCAGCCATTCGTGATCACTCTTTGGGTTCGGTCGGTCAACCAATTACAAATCCAACTAACAGTAGCCCTGTCCAGCCCGCATTTTACTAGTTTCTTTGCAAGAATGTCATGGGGTACTTTGTCAAAGGCCTTACTGAAATCGAGGTATGCTACATCCACAGCATTCCCTTCAGCTATCAAGCTAGTAACTCTATCATAAAAAGAAATAAGATTAGTCTGGCATGACTTATTTTTGAGAAATTCATGTTGACTTCTCGTGATTACCGTCTTGCTTTCTAACTGATTAGAAACTGACTGCTTAATGATCTGCTCCAGGATCTTTCCGGATACTGATGTCAGGCTGACTGGGCGATAATTATTTGGGTCCTCTTTTTTCCCCTTCTTGAAGATGGGGAGAACATTTGCCCTCTTCCAGTCTGCTGGAACTTCTCCTGTCCTCCAAGATTTCTCAAAGATTATAGCAAGCGGTTCCAAAATGACCTCTGCCAGCTCTTTTAATATCCTAGGATGCAGTTCATCTGGCCCTGGAGACTTGAATTCATCCAGTGTGGACAGATATTCCTGTACCACCCCTGTACCTATTACGTGCCTCATTTCCCCTGCTTCCTCACCTGCTCCCCAACCGCCAGGTTGAGTGCTTGTATCCTTCTGGGAAAAAACTGAGACAAAGAAGGTGTTAAGTAGTTCTGCCTTTTCCCTTTCCCTTGTAATTCTCCATCTTCTCTGCACAGCGAATTCTCTTTTGTCTTGTTTGTTTTGTTTGTTTGATTCTCTTTTGTCTTGTTTTGTTTGTTTTTCTTTTTTGGAAAATATTTTAAAAAAACAGTAGTAGAAGCTAGGACTGAAATGGATGAGAAGCAGAAAAAGGTTCCCATGAACAGGTGCAGAGGACATTTACTGCACTGGTGAATGACTTCAGATTCCTCACAGACTTTGGCTAGATGGAAGTAGTATGTAAGGGCTGGCTTTGCCATGAGGCATAGTCAAGAAGCAGAGTTTTGGTGTTATAAAAGGCGGCAAATGTTAGTAATTTGTTACTGCTCAATTTTTACTGCCAAAAGGGGGAAAGGTTTTTGCATGTTCCAAAAATAACATCCATAGCCTTTTGGATGTTAAGCACCATGGTAACAACCTATGGTACCCTAGGTTTTTCAGTTTAGAGAGGGATATGTAGTATTGTCATCCAGAGAGCTTTAGTGCCTCACCAAACTACAAAACCCAGGATTCCATTATATGCCACTATGGCAGCTAAAGTTGAATCATAATGCCCTAATCATGTCATGCAAAAGGGTATGTGGTCTACCTGCTTTAGTTGCTGAGTTGAGACCCAATTCTGAGACCACTCTGCACGTATTTACTATATTATGCAATCTTACTGTGTTCTTTAGGGGTCTGGGATTGAGTGAGATGTCACTCTGAGCGGTGAGCCTGTGTTCTCCTTCAGCACGGATGGGCTGAAAGTAGATTCCAAAATATGGAAAAGTTACCTTTGGCACGCTACTCCCAAAAACCACCCAGGCAGTGTGGATGCTGGGAATTGTCATGCAAAAAGATAATATTTCTAAGCTCTAAATTGGGTTCTATTATTAGATCATACATGATTTATATGGTGAATCGGTGTGAATTCTAATTCTTAATTGTTTAAACAACAGCAAGAATAGAAGTAGGGGTCCATGTGTGTTTCTGCATGAGAATTAAAAGACCATGAGCCGAGTTCTACTGCTGTAACAAATTCCTGACCTGTGAGGCACCATGTTCTTTCACCCAAAATGCAATATCCACCGTCTTGAACAGTTTTTCATTTTGTTCCATTTGTTCGACCCTTTTAGTTTTAATACAGAAAAACAAAGTAAGTCTTGTTCACAAACCTGAAGTCAGCCTGGTCCTATTCCCTGTCCAGAATGAGTGTTTTGTTTTGATTCCAGCCTTTCCAAGATAAACAATATAATTGATTGTTTTGTTTCCTTGTTTTCCAGTGAAGCCATCCCCAAATGGGTTCATTCCATTATTCGGCCTATCGCTGAAGAAATAGAATCCTTCGTTCCTCAGCCGTTTGCAGGAGAAATCCGAGGGATTTGCAGAGCTCTGGGCTTGAACGTAGGCGATGGCCTTCTGCTCAATCTGGCCTATGAATCTAGCGCGTAAGTTTTTAATTAGAACCAAGTAATTTAGCGGCAGCAAGGAAACATTAGGTGGAAATAACGGAAGGCTAGACCAGATTTTGTGAAGAATGCTTGCTGAGAGAGGCAAGCTTTTTGATCCTGCTAAAATCAAAGAAAATATATGGCTTAATATTATCATGCTCCAAGTTCACATGCAAGTAGCAGCTAGGAATCAAGGGGCAAGGAATTCCTCTGGTTTCCTCCCTGCCTCACGTCAGAAACTTTGCTTACTTATCACAGTTTGCAGGACTTGATTTACCCATCACAGTGGAGGATAAAGAAGAAAGGTGGGTTGGATTGGACTGGACGCTGAACTTTCCAGTTGCACCACTCATCCTCTACAAATCTTGTAGATGCAGTGTTATTCCTAAAACTTAGGAAACATACTTTTCTGGACTACAGAAAATTTACATTCCTAAGCTTTGGCCCTGCCTTCCCCTTCGTTCTACAGACTCATGGACCTCTGCCACATGCAAGTTGTTATCTCCATGCAAGCTTAGATAAGAGCTCGACAGCCCTTTGAAATGCCTACACAGGTACTGCTTTCGTCCCCCTTTTGGAGCCCAGTGGTCATGAGAACAGGCTCTGTGAGATAGAATGTCTCTCCTGGTTATTGTTGCAACCTTTGTTCAGAGTCATTAGCTTTAAAGGTGACTCAGTCCCTATGTCAGCAGTGACAAAAAGTTGCATTGCTTTTTTCCCCTTTTATTGCATGCTTCAGTGCAATAAAGTGGGAGGGATTTACAACCAGAAGGAATTGCAACATGTCCTCCCCTCCCAGTAGGAGCATTCCCAGTCTGGCTTCCAGCCTGTTGTGTCAGATTAAAAGCTGCTAATTGAGAAGATTAGATTTTGCATATATACACATGCATGCATTTGCACATACATGCACTCGTCCATAGATCCTGACTGCGTTCTGTTCTTGTTGGACCATTGTGGGTCATTGTGCCCTTGGGGGTGTTCTGTTTATTTGTTTAGGCACTTCCCCCCCAAACCTTGAGGTCTCACTTAAGATGATGATATCTTCTTGCTTGTAAGTGACCCCCTTTGAGCCCCAGTCAGTCCTAACTGCTGCTAGAGGGAGTAATTTGCTAGCAGCCTGTAGCCAAAGAATTAACTGGTCTCAACCAAATCAGTATGTGAATGTCTTCATCCCTTTCTCACATTGGTTCCTTCTTGTCTTAGCCAATCATGTCCTCTAGTCTTCAGCTCAAATTCTTTTCCTTCAGAAAAGCTGCACAGAGGGCATTCTGACAGTTCAATTTCCCTGAGCAGCTAGAATTTTCATGAACATTCTGTGCCATCAGACAAATTCAGCCATAAACATGAAATAAGATGAGCGGTCTAACAGAGATATATTCAGCAATACTTTTCTGTTGGTTTGGGTCCAGCTTGTGCAAACACGTGCCTTTAGATGCCCAAATATCAGCCTGTATAGATCCCTCTTGGAGCCTAGGTGGAATTTTTGTTGGACTACTGAGTCCATCATCCATCACAACAGACAGTGCTGGGTAAGGATGATGAGGTTTGTAGTCAGACAGCATCTGGAGACCCACACCTTCCCCATTGGTGCTGTAGAGGGAACTGGCCTTGCTATGATCTTGCACAGATTATCAGTTTATTCAGGGCTTGTTTCTTTCTTTTCTAATGGCTCTGAGCAGAGTAAAGAAACTAGAACAATTTCAGTGCTGCAGCCACAGTTATAAACATGTTAAGTAAATATTAACAAAAAGCAAGGCTAAAAACTGAAGGATGGAAAAAATAACAGGATCATTTTACTGCATCCAGCAAAAACTGCTTCTGGGCTTCTCTTATATCATGGCTGGTCGCAGTGGGCCTTTGCCTTGAAGGTCTCCCTGCCTCATATTTATTTTGAAAAAGAAATCAATTAAATAATTATATAAAGACATGGAGAGGAATTAAACAAGAGAGATACTCCAAATTACAATTAACTTTATTTGGCAGGATGGCAGTGTTGAAAATGAATATTTTACCTCGGATGAATTTCCTGTTTCAAAATGTACCGATTATAACTAATGATAAGCCCTTTTTGAGTTTGTGCAGAGAGTTGACAAAATTTCTGTGGGAAAAGAGAAGACCAAGAGTAAGATAGAATTATCTGATAGATCTGAAAAACTGTAGAGGTTGCAGTTTTCCCAATCTGAAATTATATTACTATGCAAGCACTTTGACTTGGGTGGCAGACTGGATAACTTGGAAAACCAATGAACAAGTACCTTTTGGGGTTACAAAAGCCTGTTTTAACATGTACACTACTGTTTCAGGTACCTTCCTTGCTCAACTAGAAAATAAAAGGTGTCTAGAAGTGAAAAGAAGTGATTTCTGTTTACTCTCTGCATCCCCCCGCCACCTGTCACTGCACTAGTACAGCCTGCTGAAGGTTTAGGAGATGGAAAAAGGGCCCTTCCCATCCATCCTGCATCTTAGACAGACAGCAATGGAAAAAAATCACCTCCTCTTGTAATTTGTCCCAGATCTCCCCAATAATTGAAGTGATTCTTCCTCTCCAACATGAATACTCAGATTAGCTGTCCTGGCTAATACCTGTTGGCAAAACTGTCTTCTGTAGTACAGTCCTGACATGTGATTTCAGAATTGAGCTTGGAAATGTTACTTTTGGGACTGACAGTTCCCAGAATCTCCCAATAACCAAAGCCAGGGTCTATGCTCACTGCGAGTTTCTGTGAGTTATTATTAAAAAAATAAGCCCTGATGTTCATCCGCCTCCAAATAATGCATGTACTTCTTTGAGGTCAGATGAGTTGATATACCTAACTAAATAATTTGTGTTCTGCCTACTTATCTAAACTTCTCTGAGCTAGTCATCCATGTGTGTTCTGAGATTGTACATACTTCCTGTGTAAGCCAGCTGTCTCATTCAGTTCAGTGGAAGAGAATTTCCATATATGTATCTCTTCAGGTCCACTGAAGTAAATGGGGAAGATTTTGCAGATGGGGTTGTTGTTGGCTACTGGAACTCCTTCATCTATATAAAGAACTGTCATTGGGACATTTTGTGTTCTGAGACCATCTGTTCTCCACAGGCTTTTGTTTCTAGATGAAAAATTGAGAAGAAGATATCTTTGTGGGTGCATTTCTTCCAAAGCCTCCTGTTCTCCTTCTGCAGGTTTTGCACCAGCATCATTGCTCAGGATAGCAATGGACATATATACCATGGTCGGAATATGGATTATGCCTTTGGAGATATTTTACGCAAGACTACCATTGATGTCGATTTCTTAAAGGATGGGAAGGTACAATGCAGACTTGGCAGTGCCTAAGAACTGTTGAGAGAAACCATGAATTTCACCAGCTGTATTTATTGGGTAGAACAAGGGCTGAGAGTGACAGTAATCAAGTCTAAAATGGACAGTTGCATTTCCAAATCTTCTATCCATGCATTCATGCATCTGATTCATGTCCATGCATTCATGCATCTGATGAAGTAGACAGAGGCCATTTCTGCAGTAGACTGTTATAGTGCTATTATTCCACTTTCAACATCCTATGGAATCCTGGGGTTTGCAGTTTAGAGACAGGCCTTTAAGGCCCCTCCCTAAACTGCAAACCCCAGGATTCCATAGGATGTTGAGAGTGGAATAATAGCACTATAACATTCTAGTGTGGAAATGGCCCCAGTCTACAAGGGCTTATGCTACAAACTTCTGTATATCGGTTTGTTCAAAGATGCTGCAATATTCCTTTGCATACAGCGTCCATATATATATTCCAGCAGATGTGGGCAACTCTTGAGAAGAGTGCAGTTGCTCTGATGGTCACAACCAGCAAAGTGTTGCCAGCAAAGTTCTGATTTCTCTTTAGGCTGATTTTCAGCCACTTTTGTGTTAGTAAAAAAAAAGCAAAGGGAATTTTAACCTATTACTACTTCCCTAATTCCCAAAGAATTTTTAGCATCAACTATTCACATTGCACTTCTCTAAAGGGGTGTGTGTTGCATTACTTAAAATGTCTCTGTCCTGATGGTATCTTAAAAGATTGTGTGTATGTGTGTGTGTGTGTTGTGTGCCGTCTCCAGGGTCATAGTACAATATTCATACCAGTACACTACACTGGCTCTCATCTTAAAAGATACTTCACATTAAAACAACCACAGCTTATTACTGTATAAGTTATTCTTTATCTTCTAATTTTCAGGTCAAGTTCAGAGGCACTACATTTGTTGGTTACGTTGGTTTATGGACAGGAGAAAGCCCATACAAGTTTACAATCTCTGGTGATGAGCGAGGTGAGACTCTTATTTTCTGAATAGGTCAGGTCTGCTTTGGTCAGACCCTGCCTGAAGCACTGTGCCCAGTTTGAGGCACCACAGTTCAAGAAAGATATTGACAAGCTGGAGTGTGTCCAGAGGAGGATAACCAAAACGGTAGGAGCCCTGGAAACTATAAAGCCCAATGAGGAATGGCCTAGGGAACTGAGTATGTATAACCCGGAGAAGAGAACGTTAAGAGGCAACATGATAACTCTGGCCCTTTTCGCACCTTACCCATTTGCGCGACAGGGGAGGGCGGCTCACGCGAGAAGCCTCATTTGGAATGCTGCCACTTCCCCGCTCCTTCCTACTGCAGGTCACTTCCTGCTAGCATGACCGTTGCTCTAGCGGCCCGCCCCTTCCTTCTGCAGCGCAGTCTGGGAGCTGTAGGCTGCGCTGGGGGAAGGAAGCGTGACCCGCCCAGCTCGCCGAAGCACCGCACGCAGGTAAATGCACGAGGGCGCCGTGAGCATTGCGCAAGCGCGCAGTGTTTTCGGCTTAGAGCCGAAAATTAAAAAATGCGCATGCACCCCGCTTTAGCCTTGTGAGCATCGTGCAAGTGGGAGTGCGTCATACGGAGCGATGCTCCCATTCACGCGATGCTCAAGGGATGTTATATGAAGGATGAAGGAAACCTGTTTTCTGCTGCTCTAGAGGCTAGGACACAGAGCAATGGCTTCAAACTTCAGCAAAAGAGATTCTATTTAAACATTAGAAAGAACTTCCTGATGGTAAGAACAGTTCAGCAGTAGAATACGCTGCTCCATAAAAGTGTGATGGAGTCTCCTTCTTTGGAGGTTTTTAAACAGAGGTTGGATGGCTATCTGTTTAGAACACTTTGGTGGTGTATTCCTGCATGGCAGGGGGTTGGGCCTGATGGCCCTTGTGGTTTCTTCCAACTCTATGATTCTAGGTTGGGGTGCGAACAGTACTGAATGCAGATTTCAGAATTTCCAAAACACATGGAATTTGTGTCAAATATTTTGATATTAGCTCTATTAGTTCTCTTTGCAGAGATGTGGATGGCAAAGGCACAGGAATGAAGGTTGAATGTTTGTTATTTTGGTGAGGCTGAGGAGCCAGTTGTAGCTAGGGCATGTGGCCTGTGAACCAAAGTCAAGGCTGAAGGAGAAGACAGTGGGTACTTTGTAGAGTCCCCCCTTTCAAATTCAAAAACCTTCCCAAGAATCTGCCTGTGCTGTCTCAAGTTTTCAGCAGAGAATGGTTGCACGTATTACAGACTTTTCCCTATATCTTGAAGACTAGAGGAATTGTTTACAAAGAGCTGAATTTAGAGAAATTAAGTTGCTGATGTTTTTGATTCTTCTATCCACCTGGATTCCCTTTTCATATGCTGCTTTTATTCCTCCACCACATCAAATCTTAGCAAAAATGAGTGTTTTGAAAGATAAACCATAATTATATTTTAAAATTCCTACGTATCACACTGACCCACAGTTTGAATGCTCAGATATTAAATCTTTTTGTGTCGTATCATCACAAGTGCCATCTTCTCGGTGGGAGAATGGAAATAGCAGGGAGATAAGATTTTTGATACTGATCCATGGCTTCCCAGGTTTTTAGACTAAGGTCATTCCCAGCCATACCCTGACCTTTTGCATACCAAGCATGTGCTCTGTCAATGAGTCATGGGCTTTCTTCCTTCTCTCACTGAGTAGTCAGTTCATTTTTAAGGATTTTCTCAAAGTGGATGTTGGCTATATAATTTTACTGTAACTTTTCTGTATAGCCACAAGGGTTAGAAACCTAACCATGAACTAAATATTGGAAGTCTATCCACCACTCCTAATTCTGCTATGTAATTTGCATGACTGACTTATAACATGATCTTGTTTGAATTGTTTGGCGGAGCCAAAGTTATTCCACTCTAGAGATTCCTGTATGCAGAGATGAGAATTGCCTGGCCCGTGGGTCATTCGTGGCCCACGATGGCTTTTTGTGGTTCCTCAAACCCATTTTGTACCAAAATGGTGAATCGCCACTTCTGGAGTATGCAATATGATAATGTACAGAATTTTAGTGGGTATATTTTATGATTAGGTTTTGCTTGGTTGAAAGGATTATTATTCATTCTGGCTTTTTCAAATGAGAGATAGTCAAGCACTGAAACAATTCACAGTTGTCTGTGTGTGTGTGTGATGGCTGATTTCCGTGGTTTACCCCTTATTTTTATAGATGCTGGTAGCTGGTGGGAGAATGCCATAGCTGCTTTCCTGAATCGAAATATTCCAGTCAGCTGGCTTGTCAGAACTGTAAGTGGCCCCAACTTTCTCCTTTTTACAGTGAAATCTGCCTATGCATACCTAATTAGGAGTAAGTTCCATTGAGGTTAACTTTGTTATTAGAAGCTTTCTTTTAAAAATGGAATTTTGGGCTTTCAAGGTTATTAAACATGACAGCCCAACTGGACTTGGAATCTTTTGTAGTGCACTGAGTGATAAATATCCCTAGATATAGGCCATTTCCGCACTACACTCTTATAGCGCGATTATTCCACTTTCAACATCCTATGGAATCCTGGGGTTTTGCAGAGTCACTTTATAATCGCGCTATAAGAGCGTAGTGTGGAAATGGCCATATTGTCTGTGCACACCTAGGTAGACACCTCTACCTTTAAGAGTCAACTGGAAGTTAAGGGGAAAAAACTTCCAAGTGTGGCTTCTTCCAACACTTTGAGGGCATAGATTTGTTAATCTGTTGCTGCAAGAGTCTTGTAACACCTGAAAACTAGCATGTTGTATTTGGTGTAAGCTTTTGTGGACTGCATCCTATCTGCATCTGATGCTGCGGGGCAGCAATTCACGAAAAGTTATATCAAATAAAATCTTTCAGTCTGTAAGAAGCCTCTAAACTCATCCTGTTCTTCCTTCTTGTTGTGTGCCTTCAAGTTGTTTCTGACTTATAGTGACCCTAAGGCAAACCTGTCACAGGGTTTTCTGAGGCTGAGAATGTGTGATGCACCCAGGGTCAACCAGTGGGTTTCTGTGGCTGAACCAGGGTTTGAATCAGTTAAAACATTCCAAATCAGAGGCTCAAAACACAGTTCTAAAATTGGACGGCGCAGTCAGGCTAGACTTTTCACCAAAGTCTTTAATAGGTTCCTAAAGTACACTAAAGCGGGCTTCTCCTGAATACCGAGGGAAGGGCTTTCCCAAAGGTTATATTCTCCATGGAAGAATATATGTTGGAAGAATAAGTATGTTGTGCCATTTTCCTTTACAACTTTAAAGGCACAGGAGGCTTTTCATGGTGTGCACCTGCTAATCCAACGTACCCACCTCTGCTTTACATAAATCTGAGATGCTTGTATTCAACTTGCAGCACTGTGTTGTCTTTGTTGTAGGTTTTGAGTGAAGCAGAAAATTTTGAAGCTGCTGCCCTTATGCTGTCTAAGACTCCAATTATAGCTGATGTCTACTATATCATTGGAGGCACATCACCCAAGGAAGGTGCAGTCATTACCAGAAGGAGAAGAGGCCCAGAAGATATTTGGCCCTTGGACCCTTTGTATGGGAGGTAAACTGCTTCTGGGGATGGGGACTGACTTTATGTGTTAGGTAGGGTGAACTCTTACATCATGGATCTCAATGGATCTACATTTGCTTAGTTACATAGTGGTTGCACTAGCTGGTGCTGGTGCTTGTCTGTTTTCCAGTGTGCCTCTTAATTATCCCGCTGTGCGATGGAGAACACACAGTGGCACTTTCTGCAATCTCAGTGAATCAAGTGGTACAGTGAAGGCGCTGACAAAGGCGTTGCACCATCCAAGAATGTGAAGCTGGAATCCTGGTGGTTAGTCCCAACTAGAGTAGGCCCACTCAATCTGATGTTGAATGGTGAGTCAACCTGTAGGCCATTTCCGCACTACACTGTTATAGTGCTATTATACCACTTTCAACATCCTATGGAATCCTGGTACTTGAAGTTTAGGGAGGGGCCTTTAGAATTCTCATCCAGAGAACTCCTTGGCCTCAGTAAACTACAAACCCCAGAATTCCATAGGATGTTGAAAGTGGAGTAATAGCACTATAACAGTGTAGGGCAGAAATGGCTGTGGTTAGATCCGGTTGATTAGATGGCCTGTTTCTAATGGGGAGTAACAGTAGGATTTAGGCCCATGTGAAATGGTTACATTTGTGGAACTCCTCTTACATAATCATAAATTAAATATATCCATTGCACAATGGCCAAAAGAGATTTGTATAAGAGAACTTACACATACATGACACCAGTAGGATTCTGGCCATTGTTGCTAAAGAAAAACAGTGAATATGTGTAGCCATTTACTAAGGGAGAGCTGTACTTAGCAAGAGCCACCAGGACTGTCTGCTCATACACCTTTATTAGAAAAGGTGATAATTTATGTATCTGAGGGGGTCTTCCAGATGTTTTGGTCTTCAGCTTCCACAGTTCCTGTTGGTCAAGCTGGCTGAGGTTTCTGCGAGATGAATTCCCAAACATCTGGAGGACCAAAGTTTGGAAATCACTGTTCTAAAGGATCTTTCAGTCTAAATTAGTGGTTCTCAATCTGTGGGTCCCCAGATGTTTGTGGACTTCAGCTCCCAGAAGCCCTGAGCATTGACCATAGTGGCTGGGCCTTCTGGGAGCAGAAGTCCACAAACATCTGGGGACCCACAGGTTGAGAATCACTGGTCTAAATCCTCCTGTTGGTCCCAACTAGAGTAGCCCTATTTGAATCAATGAAGTTTACCTAAGTGTTGACTCATCATTCAGCAGGTGATTCAAGGAGTCCAGTCAGAACCGACAATAGCGTTCAAGTCTTCGCCTTAATAATGATGAGTGGACAAAGTGTAACCCTCCAGATGATGTTGGACTACAATTCCCAGCATTCCTTGACATTTCTTATGTTAACTAGGGCTGCTGGAAGCTGCAGTCCAGCAACATCTGAAGAGTCACACCTGGCTTACCCCTCTTTTATAAATAATCATTCTGAACACTTCTGTCTCTTTGCTGTGCCAATTGATGTTGTGATGGTGACTTTTAACTGTATCTTCTGTTTGCAGCTGGTACCGGGTGGAGACGAATTATGACCACTGGACAACCCCTCCTCCTTTTGATGATCGAAGGTATATTTTACTGGGAGGTTATTGTGCCAAGATTACTTTTTTTTAATTTAAATTACAGATGTACGTACAGGAGAAGTGACAATTCTCTGGCCCTCTCCCACCATACTTTGCTAGTGACCATCTATGGCCATCTCCATACTAGACTGTTATAGTGCTATTATTCCACTCTCAACATCCTATGGAATTCTGGGGTTTGCAGTGTAGGGAGGGGCCTTTAGCATGTTGAAAGTGGAATAATAGCACTATAACAGTCTAGTGTGGAAATGGCTTAAGATGAGAATGATGAGAGCTGGTACAGTCCTAGGAACTCTGTACCGTATGGTTTACCTGAACAAACAGGTAGAGCAAAAAGCTTAACAGTCTGGATGCAGCCTAAGTGGCAATCTTATTTGTACCCAACTTTTAGCATTCTTGTGTTGGATGAGATCAGTGGTATGCATCTACACATATCTTATTTTTATTCTACAGAACTCCAGCCATGAAAGCACTGAATGCCACAGGGCAAGAAAAGATTAATCTTGAGTCACTGTATAAAGTAAGTCATCTGTCTTATATTAAGCCCATTAAAAACATAAGATATTAAAATGAACTCTGTTCTTTCTGAGAGCTTTCTGCTATAGTCAATTTCCAGTGGGATTTCTTTAGCCACCCACCCACCCACACAGAATGAGAGAGGATAGATGTCAAATCAGGACACTGATGTTACAGGGACACATTCTCAGAGTACAGTTATTGATAGTATTCTCTTTTGGAAAATAAGCTAATACAATTCCAAGTATCTGAAAAGTAAGTTTTAA
Organism: Iguana delicatissima; assembly: GCA_948472985.1. Taxonomy (NCBI): domain Eukaryota; kingdom Metazoa; phylum Chordata; class Lepidosauria; order Squamata; family Iguanidae; genus Iguana; species Iguana delicatissima. The sequence goes on from CAOKZL010002031.1 coordinate 22,450, forward strand.
AGTTAATTTGTTTTCTTTTGAAAGAAAAAGACTCGTGTGGTGAGCATTCTTTCCTGGGATTTTTCAAAAAATAATATATCTTGCTGGACTTTGGTCATTCCTAATCTAGTTCCTAACACACATTGAACACGTTTATTATTCAAATTGAAAAATTACAAAAAAAACCCCACAAATTGCACAACAGGCTATGCATGGGCATATTGCACTGTCTCAGCCTTAGCAATGTCAAACCCCTTCTGAATAAATCTTGACAAGAAAACCCCATAGGTTCATTGTAGAGTCACCATAAGTCACAAACAACTGGAAGTCACACAGCAACAACACTGAATATTTTAATAAAAAAATAATAAATCATAAATATAACTAACTAGTGTTTGTACCCGGCATTGCCCAGGATTTTATTTTCTCATTTTCTCATACTTGTTGGAAAGATTTGAGATCCTGTATCTCTAATTCCCCAAACTGTCTTGTCCGGTACCTGTAACTTTTCCCCATATTCCCTAATCCAGTCTGTATTCAGTTATTAACATGCAGAGGTTGGGTTCCTGAGGGAATACACTGCTTTCCTCCTTGCTGCTAGGCCTCGTCTCCATAGGAACCAGCCTATTCAAGATGGACACAGTTGACTGAGGCCCAAGAGCTCTCTGGCTGAGAACTCTGAAGGCCCCTCCCTAAACTGCAAACCCCAGGATTCCATAGAATCTTCACAGGCAGCCAATCATATGAGGTCTTTGCCTGACACAGGCAAACAAACTATGACTCTTAGATGTTAGATATACATAACATGTAGACAGCCTGCGTGCCATAGTGTTTTGAGCATTGAACTACAATCCTGGAGGCCAGGCTTATTTCCCTGCTTGGCTTGGAAACTCACTGTGACCTTGGGTGCATCACACACACTCAGCCCCAGAAAACTCCACGAAAGGGTCACCTTAGGGTTGCCATAAGTCAGAAAAGACTTGAAGCCACACAACAGCAACACGTAACATGTGCACCCATCTGCAAAACTTTTAATCGACCTTTGGGGATTGAATTTTAGCATTGAAAATCCTAGGACTAACCCCAATTTTTTTTTTTAGCACTGAAATTCCTAGGACTAACCCCAAACTCTGTTGATGTTATACGCTGCTGTAGCCACTTGATCTCTGCTAACCATTTCTGAGGCCCCACTAAGCCTAGAAGGTAATTTTCTTCCATCTTGTTTTTTTAGGTGCTGTCAGTACAGCCAGTCTTGAACAGGTAAGTTCTTTTGTTTTGTTCTGTTTCTTGAAATGCCCAAATTTTGGCACTCACAAAAACAGTCACACATTTTAGAAATGGGTTCTCCGCAGAACTTGGAAAAGCTTTTTAAAAATAAATTAACTCATTATATGACTTGTTGGAAAAACCAAAAGGGTAATTTGTTACTGTTAGCACTGCAAGAGGTACTATTGCAGTTATTTAAAATACAGAAAGAAGAAGAATCTGGATAGCATCACAATTGGGGAAAATAAAATAGAGGAGGCAACTCCAGTTGCTGAGAAGAAAACATTTCACAGTACTCCTTATTGTTCTGTTACTCTTCGGAGTAATTTTGAATACTTTCCTTCCCCCCCCAAAGTTACCATCTTTCCCACTTTTGTATGTTATTTTTGAAATGTAACTTCGTGAAGCCCTTATTACCATCCATCCCAAAGCAATGAGTTGTATGTTAATTACGTTAGTGATGTATCTCATTGTTGCCAAACATTGGTTGTCTGTCAGTGATTATATGGAGCTTCCAGGATCAGAGGCAGTCTACCATTGGATATCATTTACTGGGGAGGAAGAGCAGGGAAGTAGTATTCGTTTTAAGCCTCAGTTATTGAGTGTCCAGGGGCATCTGGCTGGTCTTTGGAATTAGACTTGTAAGTGCACCTTGCCAGGTTTGGTCTTTTTTTTCTTCCAGGAACACAATTTACACCACCGTAATGAGTGCTGCATACCCAGACAGGTATACAACACGGATCAGGAACCTGGAGTGAAGATGTGTAAGTGCTGATATGAAGATGGAGTCAGAGTCAAATGGGCAACATAAACCCTTAGAAATTCCATGCAAATACCTAGCAACTCTGGATGTAACACAATCCTTCTAACCATTTTGCCTTGCCTGGAGAAAGCTGTAAACCAAAAAAATTGCAATGTGCTTATCTTTCCATAAGCCTGCAGCTGACATTTTATACAAAAGCAAAAGTGGCCTGCCTAACCGAGGATGGTGGAGGGGGCAATTATGGCCAGTGAGACTTAATGCTATTTATTATAAAAGATAATATTATACCCTAGGAGGCTGATTCTGAACATACACGTCTGAATTTATTCAGCTGTACTTGATTTAATTGCAACTGCAATCCCAAACAGGAGTTATATAGCTGGAATCCTGCTGCTGATACACACAGGTGTAACTTTCCATTACACTTGCTTATAGAAGGAGATATTCAGCACCTCATTGAAAAACAAATACTTCCAGTGCACATCACCTTTTCTGTACCAGAATGCGTCATTTCTTGTGGGAGGGAATTCTCCATGATGGTATCCAGCTGCAGTTCCAGGAGCAGCAGAAGACAGAAGACATTCTCTGCCTAGATATTCAGTGCAAATGTGTATGAATCATAGAATCACAGAGTTGGAAGAAACCACAGGGGCCATCCAGTCCAACTCCTTGCTATGTAGGAATACGCATCAAAGCACTCCCAACAGATGGCCATCCAGCCTCTGCTTAAAAACCTCCAAAGAAGGAGACTCCACCACACTCTGAGGCAGCATATTCCACTGCCGGACAGCTCTGACCATCAGGAAGTTCTGAAGAGTTGGAAATTATGACTTCTCTCTTTTCCTGGGTGCAGAACCTTAGCTGGATGCAGCCTGGGTACTTGCTGTCCTTCCCAAGCTAGTTTTTTATGGGGACAGGGAAACCTCAGCTTTGCTTGGGTGGAAAGGGAAGGAAGGCAGAGGTAGAAGAACATACAGGTGTTATGCTCCACCAAGGTGATGATGATTCTTCGCTTACATCACCAAGTGTACCTGTTAAGTTCAGTGACAGTTTGGCGATTGTGATATGCATCCACAGTTCATCTTTTTTTAATTTTTTTTGCAGTGAGGGGCTCCTCTGTCTTCAAATAATCCAGACTTTGGGATGTTAATTCTTTTGAACTAAAATTCCTGGTATTCTTGGAGGTGTAGTCTGAATATTAAGTTAGCTTGTTCTGTAATGGAAACCACAGTGAAATAAGTGCTGTTGGATGTGCCCCTGATGATTATGGCTGTATTGAATCAGTCAAATGACTGGTTAAGAAAAACCGTGATTAACATTAATAAGACACTGGCCATTTCTGCACAATGACTTTCTTCTGCATCATCTCATCACAATCCCAAGCAGTGCCTCTGCTGGGATGGGACCATGTCCCCAACACGCCTCTCTGCACCTAGCTGGCTGCCTGCAGAAGGGAGCACAAGGGACACCCCCCTTCCTTCCGCACTGCATCCAGCCTTCTTCCCGTGCTGCAGTGAGGAGCAAGCATGTGATCATGTTTCTAGACCTTTTGCATGGCCAGCGGCGACAGAAGCCTCACATGATCAGGGGTCGTTGACAGAACTTTTCCATTAATGAAATGCCCCATGACAGCGCTGGCTGGGGATACGAGAAGGGTGGGACTGCAACAAGGTCATGGCAGAAGTGTCGTCATGGTCCTGCTTCGCTTACATTCCTCTGCCAGGAGGGCACCGTCCTGTGAAAAGGGCCACTGTCTTGAAGGAGTAGTAGTATTTGTTGCAGGTACAATTGAGGTGCAGTGAAAAATAGTGTATAACAAGCTAATAGTCTATGTCCTTTCAGTATGGATTTGACTCCTCCATGGTCTGTATTCTTGCATACATCTCATAAAGAGGAGTAGAGTTTCTAAAAACCTATGTTACTTTAAATATAGCCTCCCCCAATCTGAAACCTAGCAATGCCATTTATCCAAAAAGGAATGCATAATGTTTAATATCCCACTCTCCACCCTTCCCTGTTCTGTTTTGTTTCCAGAAAAGTAAAGAAGGAAACTCTTCAGAATAATGAAGGCTGAGTTGTGTGTCCAATAGCTACAAGCCTGGATATGGATATTTCTACTGGTATTCATCATCCTTTTTTTCTTAAGCAAATCACCACTCCTTGACAATGGGAAAATGCCTAGTGAAAATGTCACAAATGGTGGGGGGTGTATGGGCCTAAACTAGATTTGCAAGTGTTAAGAAGCTGGGCTGCAGAATTTGAGGTAACTCTCAGCCACTTTCCATGTGGTTAGTGAAAGAAAGATGGGTTGTGCAAATAAGCACAGATATGGAACTCCTTCATATGAGTTGCAGAATTGAGCTTTCCTGGTGCTGAACATTGGTTGTGGGAGAGAATGCTGAGGAGATGTGTGATGAAGCAGTCATTGCCTTGAAGCTGAGCAGGTCTGGATCTGATTCTTACCTGGTCAGAGCCACATCTGAATTTATTAATGTGATCTGATTTATAGTCTACCTCTCTCCCAGAACTGAGATCCATCACAACACAATTTTTTTAAAGATGCAAGTAAAAACATAAAACTTTCTAGCACAATTAGACAAATTATCATATTAAAACACATAGGAGTTAAAAGCAGTTATCAATGCAAAGTGTAGCATCCCCTTCCTCAGCAGCCACTTGCCAAAAGCCAACGTGAATAAAGTGGATTTTATCAGACAGTGAAAGGACGAGGAGGGGTACAGCCTGTCTTTCCTTAGGCCAGTGGTTCTCAACCTGTGGGTCCCCAGATGTTCTAGACTTCAACTCCCAGAAGCCCTGAGCATTGACCATAGTGGCTGAGGCTTCTGGGAGCTGAAGTCCACAAACATCTGGGGACCCACAGGTTGAGAACCACTGCCTTAGACCATTTCCACACGAGAGGGGAGGAGCGGTTCACTACATGTCAAGAGCGGTGTTTTTATACTCCAATTCAGAAACTGTGCTGTCTGCACACACCCCATTTACATCGTATTACCTCGGAGGAAGGCGGTTGCTGCATCCACAAAAAGAAAACGCAACAGTTCAGTTCATCCTATCATCTCCATCATTGCCACCAAAATCTCTTTTTACAGTTCTCCGTTTCTCCACCATAAAGAGTTGACAAATCAAATGCCAAAACAGTTTACCAAGAATTTGTGCAAATGAAAGATTAATTGTAAAGGGTAGTAGCCTATCATAAATCCAGGGGGATGAAATCGGAGGTGGACTGTCAGGCCTCCTGTGCTCTCTCCACTCAGCTGTTCTAGTCCCCCGCACTGTGTACAGCAGATCCCCTGGGCACTGGCACTGGAAACCGGTCAAAAAATACATAACAAAGTGGGCAAAGCAGTACAAAACAACTCCGAGCTGGTCTTTAAAAGTAAGCTGTCAAATTTAAGTTGTCAATTGAAGCTGTTGGCAAAGTGAAAGGAAGGCTTCAGGCTGCAGCTCGAAGCTAACGTACAAGTAGCTTCAAAGACAAACAGTCTCTCTGAGAAGCTAAAGTAACTTCAAAGAGTGGAGTTCTGGATTTCACATACAGTGGTTCCTCATCGCAGTGAACCGTGTTAGCAGCTGACAAAATGCAGAATCATGAGGAAAACTACAAGGCTAAACCGGTTCAATGTGCACACGGGAGGGTAAGAATTCGATGCGACTCCAATTTGTTGACCTTTTGTGGAAGTGGCCTTAGAAGAGTGCTTATAGCCTGGGAGTAGCCACAAAGATAGCCCTTTCTTGTGTCTCCACCAAATCTGTCTTCAAAAATGGCACGTCTGAAAGAAGGACCTACCCCAAACATCTCAAAGCCTAGGCAGGCTCATTTGGCAGAATACAGCCTGCTAGAGTGCTTGGATCCCAGTTAGATATACATGCTGCCTTGAATTCTGGAAAAACAGTAGAATATAAGTGAAGTAGTATTGATGACACAAGCCATAGCAGACTCCAGAAGAAGAAAGAGGCCACTATACTTCAAATACACAAAAGGGCCACCACCCCACATCCTCCCTGGAGGAAAGTTGAGAAAACTCTTTATTTTGCACATCCATTCTCTTTTAGGCTAAGGGGGAATAACTGAGGATACAGTTGGATTGCCCTTCCCTAAAAGCTGTACCTGTACAGAATCTTAGCACAGAGCTTTCCAAACTTTTCATGTGGGTGACACACTTTTTAGTCATGCTTCATTTTGTGACACACTAATTCAGTAACTAATTCAGTAAGTGGAGGCAGTCCCTCCAGCTGAACCTGGCCAGCTGTGGTGGCGGGAGAGGCAGCTTGTCCACCTGTTGCATTTGTGTGACACAGCTACACACTGCAGGCAACACACTAACGTCGCGATACACAGTTTGGAAAGCTCCGCCTTAGCAAATGCACTGCTTGTTGTCTAAAATGAAGCTCCCTACCACACTACACTGTTAAAGTGCTATTATTCCACTTTAACTACCGGGGCAACATTGTATGGAATCCTGTGATCTGCAGTTTATGAGAGGCATTTAGAATTCTCAGCCAGAGAGCTCCTGGGCCACTCTCAACTACGAATCCCAGGAGATTGCCAGGGCCATTAAAGTGGAATATAGTGCTATAACACTGTAGTGTGATAAGGGCCTGAGACAAAGAAAATAATGAAATAAAATCTCTGCCCAGCAGGGCTCATTTTTGGTGCTGCAAAGGGATTGGTAATTGTAACTTGTTTCAGTGCTTGAATTTGTAGCCTGCTGGCAGGATTTAAAAACTTGTGAACTATTCTTAGTCTTTATGCTTGGAATTAAAATGTTTTTTGTGGATGTTTCATAAGAAACCTAAAAAAATAAACTGACCTATAAAGAGCTGTTGTTTTGCTGTTTTTTTCCTTCTTGTTATCTGTAGATGTGATCAATGTTCTCAAATTCCATGAATCTGAACCAGCATTATCATTGTTGCTGGATGCCTTCGAGTCGTTTCGACTTATGGCAACCCAAAGGTGAATCCACTACAGGATTTCTGGGGCTGAGAGTGCATGAGGTGCCCAAAATCGCCCTGTGCGTTTCCGTGGCTGAACGGGAAATCAGACTCTGCTCTCCAGGGTCATGGTCCAGTTCTCAGACCATTACACCACTGACTCTCTCAGCATTATTGTATTACATCACAAAAAGCCAATATAGCATGTTCATCGTTAAGAGGTTGTGACCTAGAAACAAATTTATGATTTAGGTAATTCCTTTCTAGTTTTTTGTAGTTGTTGTAAAATACTCCTTTTATGAAGGAGAGCACCTCCAGTACCGTCAGCCCTCCACATTTGCGGGTTTTGCTTTTGCGGATTTGATTATTCACAGATTATTCACTGTCACCTCTGCTGCCTCCTTGTGCCATTTTTAATAGGGATTGCAAGCCTCATGAGACTTGAGAAACTGCGAACGAGGCTTGCAAGTTCCTATTAAAAATGGCATGGGGCAGCAGTGGAGGTGGCCATCAGCCCCACCAGCCAGCCACTTCTGCTTTGGGAAGGAACCCTGATGCCTCAAAGGAATCCACAGTGGGTTGAATATGGTGATCATACTTTTTTTTGTGTTAAATATGGTTTGGGAGGGCCTAGAGTTATTCACATTTTCTTCACTTTCACAGGAGTACTGTGCCCCTGACCCTAGCGAATGTGAAGAAATTACTGTACTTACTCAGGTTTGGTTGCCTTCTGGAAAAAGGCTACTGGAGGCTTCTGTAATGTTTATGTCTGTCTACAAATAAATAGGATATATGTAGGTGTAGACACAACTGAAGCAGCCAATCTCGGCTGCTCCTGTCTTTTTGTCTCTTTTGAGAGATGTCCTCCAGTCTGCCAGCCTGTTGTTAAGTTTCAGAGCCCAAACTTGCTTCTCTTTGTATTTCTGAGGGTGCTTCCGTAAGTTACTAGTGCCATCCATCAAGGTGCCTTTTATAGGTATTCCATTCTTTCACTCCTTAATCCTCCTTAATGGGTTTTTATTTTATTTTTTTAAAAAAATTGTTTACTTAATTTCTGTTTTTAAAAAATACATTGGGAGGACATGGGAGAGCTACAAATGGAAGCTGTCATTTAGATCCTCCGTATAATTCTGTGATTGAAACAGGATGACTATGCATAAAAGCCTCTCCTAAAGTCACTGTTAGTATTTTTCCAAAACTGCACCTTCCTTTGCTGACCTCTCATCCTTAACTGGAAGTGGGGAAGATGTCCTGTATGTGCTGTTGTACAAGACTCACTTTTTTTCCTGAAAAATACTGTTTGAAATGGGATGTGTCTTATACGCCAGTGTGTCTTATATGCCAGCAAATAGTATTTGCCAGTGTATAAATAAGGTGCGTGTTATACATGGGTGCATCTTACACACCGGCAAATACAGCATATCCATCAATGGTTTGTTGTTGTGTGCCTTCAAGTCACCTCTGACTTACAAAAAACCTAGAACAAACTCAACATGGGTTTTCCTCACTGGCTTTGTTCAGAGGAGGTTTACCATTGCTTTCCTCTGGGGCTGAGAGAGTGTGACTTCCCAAAGTCACCCAGCGGGTTTCCATCGGTAAGCAAGGATTTTAACCATGATCTGCTGAAGTCCTAGTTAACACATTCCACTGCATTGTGCCCCCTCCTCTATGATTGGCATCTCCATCCAGAATATTCTGAATAGGCATTATATTAAGAAGCAGTTAGCTGACCATTCAGTTCCTGTAACACCCCTGGCTTATCTAATGAAAGGATGCCCTTAGGTAGATCTGGCCTTATTATTCCTCTTGTATCTGACACCTCCTGATCCCGTGCCCAGAACATTAGTTTAAGGGGATAATTGTTTTGGGTTTTGTTTTGTTGGCACAAAGTCCTCAGTCATCTTTAAACTGTGATATGAATGGTTTTCTAAAGGTTCTATCCTGCAAACCTGAGTCTGCTCCTCATTCTCTCACCCACCCTGTCTGTGTCAGTTCTTGTTTTCAAGAAGGTGAAACTATATTTTGAAGTCAACAACAAGCATGTTGCTATGGTCTTTAATAAGATCAGGATTTCACCTGAGGTGTCACAGCTTGCTTACTCACGCTGCCTTATCTGAGGTTAAGTGAGCTTTCCATTGACCTAGTTTGTGTACACAGTGGTGTTTAAACAGTTGCATTTCCTAATTGCATGATTGGTGCGGAAGTGAGAGCTGTCAGAAACACAGGGTCGCTGGATGTAAACAGGTTCTGTAGAAAGAACAGGACACATTCGTGGAGTGTTTCAGGAATAGTATTATTTATTTATAGTATTATTTATTACTATAAGAGGTAGTGATGGCCCTTAATTTAAAGACATTTCAACTCCAATTCTCACCATTGCTCAGCACTGACTAGGGAAATTCTCACCATCCCCCAGCATTGATTAGAACAATTCCCACCATCCCTCAGCATTGACTAGAGCTGTCGGGAGTTGTAGGCCAAAAGCATCTGGAGGCCACAATTGTGCATTCCCGCCTTAGATGACAAGACCCCCATGGGTACTATTTTTCTTTTTTTTTTCTTTTTTTTTTGAAATGTGATTGTATATGATATGTAGAGTGCAGAGCTGGCCCTACCATTAGACAGAAAAATGTTGTCACCTCAGGCAACAGAAAATGGCAGCAAGACCTTGGAGGACAATGCTGTGCTTACCACTCAGCCTGCACTGTGACCCCAAAACTATCCAGAAGCGATAGAAGATACTGTCTCATTACCAGCGGGGACGCAATATTCATTGTAAAATAAAGAGTATCAGCTTCTCATTTGCACCAGCAAGATGTCTTCTGCCACCTATGTCACATCTACTTTGGCCTGAAGAGCTGCCTTTGAACTAGAGCATAGAAACTATTTCATTTCAATTCTGTGCACATTTCCTCATGAGTCTGTTTCATGGCTTTCAGCACAGTGCACTCCTAAGAAAATATTTTTAGGAATCTAGATGAAGACTGAACCCAAAAGAATACAAATAACAGAAGCTTCTCTTTGCTTAACCTCACTGAGATTCAGCTCACCAACTAATCCAGCAGCAGAACTTTGGGGCCAGTGGCCCTGAAGCCTGGAAATCATGCCCTAGAAGGAGCAGCTTAGGGATCTGGGTATGTTTACCCTGGAGAAGAGAAGGTTAAGAGAGGACATGATAGCCGTGTTTAAATATGTGAAGGGATGACACATAGAGGATGGAGAAAGCCTGTTTTCTGCTTCTCATGGAGCAATGGCTTCAAATTTCAGGAAAAGAGATTCAATCTAAACGTTAGGAAGAAATTTCTGATGGGTAAAAGCAGTGAGACAGGGGAATACACTGCCTCAGAGTGTGGTGGACCCTCCCTCTTTGGAGGTTTTTAATCAGAGGCTGGATGGCCATCTGTCTAGAATGCTTTTAGGTATACTCCTCCATGACAAGTGGTTGGACTCAGTGGCCCTTGTGGTCTCTTCCAGCTCTATGATTCTATGATTCTGATAAAAATGGTCCTGTGCCACACCGGCCCCGGGCAATCAATTCAGACGACCAGCTGTTAAGGCCACTCTCAGTGCTATAAGAAATGTCCTCTCTAGTAGTAACAGAGGAGATAGTAGTAGTGATAGTGATGGTAATGAAATCCTGCACCCCATTACACTACACAATTATAGCACAGTGATTCTAGTTTAACTGCCATGACTGCACTGTACAAAATTCTGGGATTTGTAGTTTATTGAGGTACTATTGCTTACTGGCTGAGAATTCTAAATGCCTCATGAAACCATGCTAAAGGGGCCATCTCTTAGCATGCAAGGGCCACATGAACCTTTATGTTTTCTCCTCATCTTCCTTGTGTGCCAGCCATGGCATGGGGGGCTGCTTCTGGTAGCCCCAGTTGCTTGTGGTCCGAGAGTCTGGCTGGTCCTTCTCAATCTGCATGTAACACTCCTGCCCTGTCTGCATGTGACACTCTTGCCTATTGCTTCCGTATAATTATCGCCTCCCATATAGGTTTGCCAGGTCAAGATCCACTGTGTCTTGGCGTGGTGACTAGTGAGAGGCACTCCCTCCATTCCAGCTGCTCTGGGACATGGTTATCATAACCTTCTCTCTGAAGGAGAGAGAGCAGCCAGGAACAGCTCCACTGTACCTTGGCCCAGCAGCTGGTAAAAGGCCCTTCCTCCATTCCAACTGCTACTGCTCTAGCCTCTCAGGGAGAGAAAACAGCCAGAACCTGTTTGGCTTGATTCTCTCCCTGAATGCCATTCCTTTTTCTTTATGTGTCATATGTTGTTCTGACTGTAAGCTTAGGGACAGAGAACTGCCAAATTGCTGATTTGTAAGCTGTCCTGGCAAGCCTTTTGGCTAAAGGGTGGGGTATAAATACAAGGAAGGAAGGAAGGAAGGAAGGAAGGAAGGAAGGAAGGAAGGAAGGAAGGAAGGAATGCTGTGAATGCTGTGAATGCTGTGAATGCTGTGGATGTAGCATATCCCGATTTCAGTAAGGCCTTTGACAAAGTACCCCATGACATTCTTGCAAAGAAACTAGTAAAATGCGGGCTGGACAGGGCTACTGTTAGTTGGATTTGTAATTGGTTGACCGACCGAACCCAAAGAGTGATCACGAATGGCTGCTTTTCATCCTGGAGAGAAGTGACTAGCGGGGTGCCACAGGGTTCTGTCCTGGGCCCAGTGCTGTTCAATATTTTTATCAACGACTTGGATGAAGGAATAGAGGGCATGCTCATCAAATTTGCAGATGACACCAAATTGGGAGGGGATGCTAATACACCAGAGGACAAGATCAAAATTCAAAATGACCTGGATAGATTGGAGAGCTGGGCCAAGGCTAACAAAATGAAATTCAACAGAGAGAAGTGTAAGGTCCTACACTTAGGTAGAAAAAATGGAATACAGAAATATAGGATGGGGGACAAGTGGCTGGATAGCAGTACATGTGAAAGGGATCTAGGAGTCTTCATAGACCACAAGCTGAACATGAGTCAGCAGTGTGATGCGGCAGCCAAGAAAGCCAATGCAATTCTCGGCTGCATCAATAGGAGTATGGTGTCTAGATCGAGGGAAGTTCTGGTACCACTCTACTCTGCTTTGGTTAGACCTCATCTTGAATACTGTGTCCAGTTCTGGGCACCCCAATTCAAGAAGGACATGGTCAAGCTGGAGCAAGTCCAGAGGAGGGCGACCAAAATGGTGAGAGGCCTGGAAGCCATGAAGCCCTATGAGGATAGACTTGGAGAGCTGGGTATGTTTAGTCTGCAGAAGAGAAGGTTAAGAGGGGACATGATAGCCATGTTTAAATATTTGAAGGGATGCCATGTAGAGGAAGGAGAGGCCTTGTTTTCTGCTGCTCCAGAGACCAGGACAAGGAGCAATGGATTCAAGCTGCAGGAAAGGAGATTCCACTTGAGCCTCAGGAAGAACTTCCTGACAGTCAGGGCTGTCCGGCAGTGGAATAGGCTGCCTCGGAGTGTAGTGGAGTCTCCTTTCTTGGAGGTTTTTAAGCAGAGACTAGATGGCCATCTGTCGGGAATGCTTTGAGGGTGTTCCTGCATAGCAGGGGGTTGGACTGGATGGCCCCTGTGGTCTCTTCCAACTCTACCTTTCTATGATTCTATGAAAATGACAAACCACAACTCAAACAGCCAACCAATATAAGCATTAATTCCAAAATCAGTTGTATTACACAAAATACCTTTAACAGAGTAATTAGCTTAAAAGGATGAAGACCAACATGACTGGTGATGTGATGATGGAGCCCCTCATAAATCTTGCTCAGTTATTAACTTAAAGAAAGGAAGCCAAACTGTGGTGAACATATCTTTTTTAACTTATATACTCATGTATAACTTTGACCTCATGTCTAAGGTCATTTCTGCACTAGACTGCTTAAGCGCTATTATTCCACTTGCAACATCCTATGGAATTCTGGGGTTTGCAGTTTAGGGAGGGGCCAGGCGGTCCCTCCCTAAACTGCAAACCCCGGGATTCCATGGGATGTTGCAAGTGGAATAATAGCGCTATAACAGTCTAGTGCGGAAATGACCTAAGTTAAGGGCTGGTTTGGGGCCAAAATTACGGTTTTTGATATGACCTGTGGATAAGTCAAGGGCCATTCCATGGAGAAAAGAAAGCCCTGACGGTCAGGGCTGTCCAGCAGTGGAATAGGCTGCCTCGGAGTGTGGTGGAGTCTCCTTCTTTGGAGGTTTTTAAGCAGAGACTAGATGGCCATCTGTCGGGAATGCTTTGAGGGTGTTCCTGCATGGCAGGGGGTTGGACTGGATGGCCCCTGGGGTCTCTTCCAACTCTACATTTCTATGATTCTATGATTCTGTGAAGGAAGGACAGATGGACCATCTCAGTCCACGAAATTCAGGGTCAATACCTAAGACCTAGAGACAATCCCTGATGAAGTCACAAGGTGCTACCTCTCATTAAGCATGATGTGTCAAGCAGCAACCACACTTGCACAAAATATGTCATTCAATTTAAAAAAAACAAAAAACCTCTTAAATCTATCAGATTAGGGAAACTCTCAGGCTGTGCTGTGGAAGGAAGAGGTGGGGCTCTCACGTGAGCAAGCAGCTCATGCGGAGCTGAAGGACCCTGGACACAAGAGCCTCTCACCGGAGGCTGCTCACACAATCCCCGCACCCCAGCGCCGGAAGAAGGTAAGGTGTGGAAAGGGCCATTTTTTGGCAACTCAGGTTGTCTAGAGATAAGGGGCTTCCTGTCCAGGGATGAAAGGCAGGTAAACAACTGAGAGTCTGGGAAATGTCAAGAAATGTGATATGATGTTAAATTTATGATCCGTCTCCAATCAGAGCTTTGCATTCTTCAATTTGTATGGAAAGGTATAAAACCTGTAACCGCCAGGTATGCCTCAGTCTCAGCAACTTCAAAAGAAGGGTACTGTGTTGCTTTGTTTGCTACAAATAAACACTGCTGTCTACCTCAGAGTGAAGTTTGTGGGCTGCAAGTTATCCAGAGCATGGCATACTTAAAACACAAATTTTGCTTGGTAGGCCACCCCAAATCACACATCTCTAGGAGAAAACCCTCTATGAGATGGCATTGGCAGCCACCTCGCCCAAAGCTCTGTCTGAACACTCGGCACTGCCACGTGCACCAAACCAAATCAATATTGCATATCGAGGCAGGAAAGGACAAGGAACTGCATCTCTGGGCAGCCCCCCCCCCAAAAAAAATACCTGTAATCTACCCCAAATTATGCTTCCCTTAACCAGGAGATGTTCTTCTATGAAATGACATGGATATCTGAAACCACCCCAGGCAGTATTTCTGGTTCAGGTGCCTATACCTACACAGCTGAGTGTTTAACATTCTGAAAAATTTGAAAATTCACACAAGTAAGGAAGTGGGAACTGAGAATAAGGAACAAGAGTTAGCCTTGTGTTTTTTTTAATGGGATGCAGAAGTTCAGAAGCTTTTTGTAGTTTATTTATTTGACTTGAGTTTCAGTTTAAAGCACTTAGCAGATAAAAAGGGATTTTTTGTAAAAAAAAATAAAAATAAAAAAATCAATTTGCTGCAGTCCTGGAATGTACCTGAGGACATACAGCTTAACTATGGCCGTTTCCACACTAGCCTGTTACAGCGCTAGATTCCGCTTTCAACATCCTTGGAATCCTGGGGTTTGCAGTTTTGGGAGGGGCCATCTGGCCTCTCCCAAAACTGCAAACCCCAGGATTCCATAGGATGTTGAAAGCGGAATCATAGCACTGTAACAGGCTAGTGCGGAAATGGCCTATAATAGAGAAGCATTTGACTGATTCCATTTCCACTGGCTTTATATTTCTTCAAATCCTTTTCCTTTCTCAGAACTCTCTTGTGTCACTGCTCTCTTCAGTGTCTACACAATCAGCCAATCTTGTTTCAATACCTCCCCTTAGATTAAAAATAAAAATTCCACCCAAAAGTTACGCAGGAAGTTTAGAGGATATTTCTCCTTATCAGAGTCATGCCTGATCAGTTCCTCAAATGAGAAAGGCCCAAGGACTCTATTCTTCATACATAATCCCTCCTGCCAGGTAATCCTAATCCAATTCAGGCCTCCTGCTTTTCTTATCACGTGGGAGGGCTCAGGGATGTCTGCATAGTGAATAAACAAAAAGCACTGGCTGCTTTTTCTCCAGATGGCAGGAAGGGCAAAAAGAGAACATCCTCTAAGCACCGGGACACAGATGGACCAGAATATTTCTGAATTTGAAACTTCACAAACCATCTTGAACGCATCCACTCAGATTATAAATGCATAAGGGCATTAAGAAAACTGACGCCTATTCAGAGCTTCAAAGCCCAATCCACTCCGTTCTAAGACAGGCATCGGAGATAGTAAAGTAAGTTTATATTATATTTATAAATTTTAATTTATCTGCAGGTCTAATTAGCATAGTAGCTTCCAGACCGTAACCAAGTTTCTACAGGGCAACCAAAGGCAAAAAAGGGCAGGATTCCTGTACCTTGTAGCTGCGTAGAACAAGGATAGGCAGAAAGTAATTGGCAGAACTCAGGAGTGATTTGAACTTTCCCAAATAATCAAGGTGTAACTAGATCACAACTGTGCCTTGACAAAGGAATTGGACAAGATCAGGGCCAAGAACCATGCACTTTTCCAGATAGTATGCCTCTCCATGGTGGCTAGAAAGGCAGAGAATTTTGACAAAAAAGTAATTTTTCCAAGCTCTGTATTTCTATGTCAGTTTGTTGTTTTGTCAGGGGACAAATTTAGACAGACTCAGCCTTCCACGAGACTGCAATGTTGCAAATTTCAACCGCCAGATATTGATAGTTATTATTTAAACCTGCAACCAATTTTTTTTCCTGCAGAACTCACAGTATAACTTCACCCATCTAGCTAGTGCCATTTCCGCATAAGACTGTTATAGCGCTATTATTCCACTTTCAATATCCTATGGAATCCTGGGGTTTGCAGTTTAAGGAGGGGCCACCTGGCCCGTCCCGAAACTGCAAACCTCAGGATTCCATAGGATGTTGAAAGTGGAATAATAGCGCTATAACAGTCTCATGCGGAAATGGCCTAGGCTAAAGGGCCACATCTGCTTAGCTCCGTCACAATTGAACTATGTCATCCCATCCTTTTAGGAGTGCTCTAGGTGGCTCAAGACTTATCGCATACAGGTGAATGACATGGAAAGTACACCCTTTCTCAAGTAAAGTTGGAAGGTGAGGAAAAGAAGTATGTATTTAACAAAGCTGATTATCACGCTTACTCGTTATTTTAGGCTTGTCTCTGTTCCAGCGGTAGTAGTTCTTAGAGTTATAAATATCGCTCAGGATTTAATCCCCCTTTCTACGTTCTGCCCATGTGCTGTGACATCACTGTGTACAGATTTGCTGACAGAATTAGGAATGATTGACGATCATCCCCAGGAACTGTGTGGCATAAGTGTTCTAAGTCCAATCATGTTGTAGTTTTCCCATAAGCTTTAGACCATGCAAAATGCAGCCCTCCAGATGTTGTTAAAGTGTAACATCCATCATCCCTGGCCAACATGTGCATTATTTAGTTGCAGTCCTTACAGCAAGCTTGTAAGGCAGGGATGAGCTTTTCAGATTATTTAAACTCAGTACATTAAGACCATTTCCACACTGCACTGTTATAGTGCTATTATTCTACTTTCAACATCTTATGGAATCCTGGGGTTTGCAGTTTTGGGAGGTTCATTTAGAATTCTCAGCCAGAGAGCTCTTTGGCCTCAGTAAAATGACAAATCCCAGAATTCCACGGGATGTTGAAAGTGGAATAAAAGCGCTATAACAATCTAGTGCAGAAAGGCTCTGAGTACCCTGACCAATATTGTTCACCAGAAATCTTACTATAAACTAGAGGATTTAGGCTATTTCCACACAAGACTGTTATAGTGCTATTATTCCACTTTCAATTTCCTAGGGGAAGCCTGGGGTTTGCAGTTTAGGGAAGGTTATTTAGAATTCTCAGCCAGAGAGGGCTTTGACCTCAGTAACTACAAATCCCAGAATTCCACAGGATGTTGAAAGTGTAATAATGGCACTATAACAGTGCAGTGCAGAAATGGCCTGAATTTTCAGTGCTTAAAAAAGTAGTTTTGTGTGGTCTTCTTCATTAACTTTTGTCTTCTTGTTGCTTGGCTGCGCTCTGATTCATTCAGCTATTCCAGTTTTCATCTGTGAAGTATTGAAAAGTATGGAATACTTTCTTGGGTTGTTGTTTTCAAACATTCTACAACTGATCTTTCTCCCTTAATTGTTTCTTCCAACAGTGCTGGAAGAGGGTGCTCATTCACAGATAGAAGGACAGCTGGCTGTCGCCTACATTCCAGGAATTGTGTGGTCTCTTGCAGTCTCATAGCTGTGTGGTTCAAAGGCTATGGGATCAGGTGCTTCTGTACACAGCACTTTCTTGTGGAAGTCAGACAAAAGTATGCTTTCCCTTTCCTTTCCTAAGTATGTAAAATATTATGTTCCAGTGTTCTTTCTGGGAAAATCTGGGTAAATTACCTTGTTTTCTTTCTCTCTCACTTCATCTAGGTCAGGAATTGCCAGACGCAACTCACCCTGGTAAGTTAACATGATATACATTATTGCACCTACTACAGTCCCTGTGCCAATCAGCAAGGTACGAGTTGAGCCTCCCTTATCTGAAATGTCTCAGGCCAGAAATGTTCTGTCTTTCAGATTTTGGAATACAGTCATCCCTCCACATTCACTAGGGTTGGGGCACGGGACTCCCCTGAAAGTAAAAAAAAAAACGTGAATAACTCTAGGCCCCCGCAAACCATATTTAACACACACAAAAAAGTATGATCACCATATTCAACCTACCATAGATTGTTCTGAGGCATCAGGGGTCCTTCACAAGACAGAACTGGGTAGCTGGTGGGGCTTACTGGAACCTCCACTGCTGCCGCACACCAATTTTAATAGAGACTTACAACCTCGTTTGCAGTTTTTCAGTCTCACGAGGCTTGCAGTCCCTATTAAAAATGGCATAGGGAGGTGACGGAGGTGACAGCAAATAATCTGTGAATGATCAAATCTGCAAAAGTGAAACCCGCAAATGTTGAGGGCTGGCTGTATTTGTATTTAAATATATTTGCATAATAATATATCTTGGAGATGAGATCTAAGACTAAACATTTAGTTTTTTTCTTACCGCTCAACCAGGATTCTCATTTTGTCTAAAGGTAATAAATAAATCTTCTAAGACCCTTTTCGCACCTTACCTTTTTGTGGCGCTGGGGTGTGGGGATCGCGCAAGCAGCCTTTTGCGAGAGGCTCTTGTGTCCCCGCTGCTTCAGCTCCACAGCTGCTGCCTGCTAGTGAGCAGGCAGCATATGGGCTCCTCCTCTTCCTTCTGCAACGCAGCCTGGGATTTTCCCAGGCTGCGCTGGGGCAGGAAGCGTGAGTGCCGTGGCTTCGGAGGCTCTGCATGCACAGTAAGTGTGTGCAGGGCCCTGGAGCGATGTGCGATTGCGCACCATTTTCAGCTAGAAGCCAAAAATGAAATAGTGCACAAGCAGCACCTGCCAGCCTCGGCGGTGTTGCGTAATTGCAAGGACGTCATGTAGACGGCTCCTCGCAATTGTGCGACGCTCCAGAGGCCCTTTCACATGGCGAATGCCATGTGAAAAGGGCCTAAGTGTCTTTCTTCTCTTTCTCAGCCCACCCTGTCTTTCCAGCTTCATGTCTCATTTGTTTGCTACTTGTGTATGAGACTTGAGGCTGGAGAGAGACTGAGGATCTGTGAGATGGAAGAAATCCACACCTCCCACCATTTCACAGATCTTCATGTCTCTCTCTCCAACCTTGTGTCTCTGATGTCTCTCTCCAGCCACTCTCCTCTCTCTGGGGAGCCTTGTAGCCACCTGCTTCCATCTTGAGCAGGAGTGCCCCTGCTGCCTCCTTGAAGGTGGAATGAGGCAGCTGGTGGCAAAAAGTTACAGTCGACGGAGGATTTCAAATTTTGGATTTCTCAGTAAAGGAGGCTCAACTTGCAGTAAAATGGGACCATTCATAAAAAAAAAATCTGTGTATTCAGGAGATAACACAGTCATGCAGAAAAATATTACTTTGTAATGTAGGCAGCACAAAACAGTATCCCTGGTAAATGCTGCATGTGTCCAAAATTGTCTCATGGAAATTTGATATTAAGAGATAGAACAAAGGTGGAAAGGTTGTTATCATGGAGAGTGAAGAGAAATGAGCTTGTGCAATTACCGTTATAACACTTAGGTACAGGTTCAACTGCCATAGCTACCTCCTACAGAAACTTGGGATCTGTAGTTTGATGAGACATTAGAGCTCCCTGGGAGATAACTCTAAATATCTTAAGAAATATGGATCCCAAGATTTTATATGATGGACCCAAAGCAGTTAAAGTGGCATTAATGTGTTGTGATTGTCAGCTGTGGGAAAGCTGGTTGTTGAACAAAGCTGCCCTGAGGAAAAGAAGCCGTATTTAACCAGCTGATAGACCTATGATGGGAGGGTCAGTATGATATAGTGGTCTGAGTGTTGGGAAACCAGAGTTGAAACCCTTGTTCAGGGTTTCAACTCTAAGGGACCTTGGGCATGTTATACTCTCTCAGCCTCAGAGGAAGCCAAGGAAACAACTCCTCTGAACAAACTGTGCTAAAAAAACCCAGTGATAGGTTCTCCTTAGAGTTACCATAAGTTGAAAATGACTGGAAAGCACACATCAACAAAGTCCTAGGATGAGTGTGGAAAAGAGTTATGGCAAAGGATATTACTGAGCACTGATTTGCATTTGTCATTCTGCTCCACATTCTGGCCCACATTTCCCCTTAAGTTGGGCCCAGTGACTATGACACTGTTTGATGATTCCCACTACCATTCACTGATGGGCCAATGATGATTTCCAAGCCTTGTCTCTCCCTTCCTTGCTTGTGCAGATGCACAGTCTTGCCACATGCAGGCAGTTGTTTGGAGTTACACGCTTGCGTCTGGAGCCCCAAGAGAATATCTCTGAGCAGAGAAGAGTTAGAGAGCCAGAGTGGGGTAGTGGGCTGAGCAATGAACTATAACCTTGGAAATCAAGGCCATTTCCGCACTAGACTGTTATAGCGTATTATTCCACTTGCAACATCCTACAGAATCTTGGGGTTTGCAGTTTTGGGAGGGGCCAGAAACTGCAAACCCCAGGATTCCGTAGGATGTTGCAAGTGGAATAACAGCGCTATAACAGTCTAGTGCGGAAATGGCCCAAGGTTCAATTCCCCACTCTGGGAGAGCACAACTCCAATCCCAGCTTGGCCATGGAAACCCACTGAATGCCTTCAGGCAAGCCATGTTCTCTCAGCCTCAGAGGAAGGCAAGGAAAAAACTCCTCTGAATAAGTCTTGCCAAGAAAACCTGATACTAGGTTCCCCATAGGGTCACCATAAGTCAGAAATAACTCAGAAGCACACAACAATGAATGATACACCCTGATATGGGTGGGTGGGGTACCTGGAAGAGAGCCATTTACTGCTCCACGGAAAAGTGCCTTGGTTATATACAAACCTGGACACACCCTCCAAGTATCCCAATCTGTCAGGGACTGTCTCAATTAATCCTCTGCCACCCACTTTTTCAGCCGCTTTTAAAATGTCCCAATTTCATCTGTTCCCACTTCCCTCTTTGTCCTTGGCTTACTCCAACTGATGGAAACCAAGTTCAACATGCAAACATAGTTTGCACTCAGTTAAATCAGCAGTGAGGAGAGGAGAAGAGGGGACAGAATCTTGCCTTTTCCTGTTGACCTCAAATAGCTACCCCACCAAGCTTGTGTGTTATTCCTTATTAATAACTTTTACCATCTTGGTCAATGCTGATGTTGTTTGACCACACATGTTCCGGTTTTCATCTGTGCAGTATTGAAGAGTATGCCATAATATGGCAATTGTGTGGATTCCAACTGTTTTCTGAGGCTATCAAGGTTCCAACCCTCTAGCTAGATCCCTTATCTCCACTTTTTCATGGATCCCTTCCAAATGTCCCCAAATTTCCAAGGGGGACCTTCACCACCACTCCAAACTGACAGAGTTAAAAAAGAAACAGAAGTAGATAAAAATAGAAGTCAAATTTTGGTCACTTTGGCCAAAAACACAGTGGTGTTTGGCCTTCATCACAGTGGTCTACCTCTGGTGTAAAAGCTTAACAAAACATAATATTATTAAAATCAGGTTGCACTTTCACGCTAGGTAACCTGCTCCCACCTAAAGTTCTAGCCAATAGAAATGGTACTTTTGTTTTGTATCAGATTTTCTCATTGGATTGCTTTGGACAATGGGACAGTTCATTATATAGTGGGTTGCTAGGTTCCTAGACAGCAGGAGAAAGCCGTAAAATGCATCAATGTACAACTAGAATAGATCAGTACAGTTGTGGAATATGGAAAAGAAACATGAGAGCAGGGGTGTGGGTGGAGAAAGAATAGTTTCTAGAGATTTAAGTGGAGAGAAAACACTGAGCAAGGATCTTAAGTCCAGCCCTTACATAAGTAAGTGACAGAAACTCTGTGTTAAGCTATGAGAAAAGATACTTGAGTATACAGTCAGCTGTCCATATCCACAGATTCTGCGTCAGTGGATTCAACCAACCACAGCTCAAAAATATTCTAAAATTCCAAAAAGCAAACCTTTGAGTTGTCTCCCATTTTGTGTAAAGGACATCGTTTTACTGCACCACTGTATATAATGGGCATCCACAGATTTTGGTATCCATGGGACATCCTGGGACCAAACTGCAGCAGATACCAAGGGCCCACTGTATTGGATATCAAATGCACAAACAGGTGTGGTTGATTTCAGATCCCCAAGAGGCATCTTCCCAGCACTGTAATAATAATAGTAATTCTTAATTGAGAGTGTGATCAGAATTCTGGCTTGATTTAATAGCTAGTTCTTTCCCAGGCTGTGCTCAGGGAGGAAACACGAGGACCGCATCTCCAGAGGCTCCGCAAGGACAGTAAGCGCATGTGGGGTCCAGGAGCGATGCGCGATTGTGCATCATTTTCAGCAAGAAGCTGAAAATGATATATTGTGTGATCAGCGCCTGCTGGCCCTGGCAGCGTTGCACGATTGCGAGGACTTCATGTGGAACGGTCCTTGCAATCGCGCGACGCTCCGGAGGCCCTTTTGCATGAGAAATGGCATGCAAAAAGGGTATTGTCTCTCTGCTACTGTTTCTCATCTTCTCCAAACTGCGGTGTGAGTTGTTGTGGGATCAGGCACTCTGGGAAGCATAGACTGGAGTTATGTGCATGGGAGAGAGAAAGAAAGAGAGAGGTAGATTTTTTTTTTTAATCGCAGTTGCACTGTGGTTTGGGTATGGTGAATAGCACAAGAAGCCCCTTGTGTTGTTTCTCAGCTTCTCCAAATTCCAGTGCAAGGGTCAGCCCATCTCAAATTGCTAGGAATCCTCCTCACCAGAGGTCGAAGGTAATCATCTATGGTGAGCCAGTAAGTGGATTTGTGGGTGCCTCGGGAAGAGCCACCCTGCACTCTGTTGCAGTGACTGCCTGTGAAAAGATGGATATAATAGGACCTGTGCCATTTCTGCACTGGACTGTTACAGTGCTATTATTCCACTTTCAACATCCTATGGAATCCTGGGGTTTGCAGTTTAGGGAGGGGCCAGCTGTAAACTGCAAACCCCAGGATTCCACAGGATGTTGAACGTGGAATGATAGCACTATAACAGTCCAGTGTGGAAATGGCCTTGGCTGCTGATATTCCTTGTGTGGTTTCCCAGAACATCTTGAAACAACTGCCTGTTACTTTCAGTCAGCCAAAGAGACTAGTCAGCCAAAGCCTGACTGGTTCCTTCCTGCCCTGTATGCTAAACTTGTGCACCAGGGCAGAAATTATCCAAATAAATAGTTGCTTCCCAATCATTTTGCTGCTGGTGAGAAACTGCCAATTCCATTACTGTTGAGGCTGGTGCTGACTGAACTGTTCTTTAACTTGTTTTGAAAGCAGACTCTCGAAAAGGCTACCTGTCTGCCTATAATGAAAGCAGGAACTCATCACCTGAGGACTGAAATGAGAAATACCTCCTTCTCTTGACATAGGAACTGCAGACTCCATCTCATGATAATGGGCAGCAAGAAGTAACAGTACTATGTGGGCAGCTGTATGACACCTGTGATACCACAATGTCTTTCCAGCATAATGTGCATAATTTAAAGTAACCAAATCCTTTCTAGAACCAGCCATTGCTGTCTGGTAACCCTCTGGCTGAGTTAATGAGTGGCTCGTGGCATGGCTAGAAGTCATTGTCAGCGAGGATGTTCTGTTGGAGTGCTTGGTCCCTAAGAAATACCTGAGGGTGCTGAGTTCTAATATCCTATTTTATAAGCCTTGTATTTTTATACTCAGAAGAGCAAGATGTGAAGTTATTTGCCTGTAAGAAGAGTCTCTTTTTCTGAACTTTAGCCTTTAAAGCAGCTGTCTTGATCCAAAGATGGTATCGACGCTATGTGGCAAGGATGGAAATGCGCCGTCGATGCACATGGCGCATATTTCAATCCATTGAGTATTCAGGAGAACAAGATCACCTCAAGGTACAGTACCAAAACAGGAAGGGGGAGAGGAGGTAATAACTGCTGTATTCCTACTTTTGTTGTTGTCAGTGGTGTCAGGAATCTTGCCTTCACAATTCACCTCAGATTTTCAATGTGGAAAATGTGAGGCCATTGTAAGCCTGCAAAGATTCCAGACCTGTCCACAGGCTTTTATGGAAGCATAACATAAGTCCAACAATACTGCAATCTAGTCATCATTCTCTTTATTTCAAATATGCAGGCTGTGAATGACATTGCTCTCTAACCAAAATAGAAGCTCCCACATAGAAGATGGGGGAGGTATCAACAGGCTTGGGAGAAACTCCAAGATTTTCAGAAATAATTAAAAAAGAAAACCCTCCTAATTACTCACCTGATGAACTTTAAACTCCATGCTGAAGAAAACAAAAACCAAAATCAACAGTTGGGTGATAACATTTATTGGGACCAAGCATAATTCCACAGTTGTGCATGGGCTTTCAAGTTCTTAGAATTCTTCAATAGGCTAAAAAAAAAAAAAAGTGAGGAGGAGTTGGGGAGAGCATGGAAGTCCAAAAACCTGTCTAGAAGTCTTAAGTTAACCTCAGTCCTAAACTAATAAGCCATTGGTAGGTGAAGAAGTATCTCATGACATCTAGCAATACTTGTTGTGGGATGGAGGCCAAATGGAGGGGACTCACCTCTGGAAATACAAGGCTGGTAGCAGCTCAGACACCTGGTTGGCACACGGGTTTCTGAGACAGAATACACCTAACTTAAAATATGTGAAATCTGCACACCCACCAGTGACTCATCAAGACTACACTGTCCCTGTTGTAACTGCATTAAACTGCAGACTTCAAGGCTTAAAACGTATAGCCAAGTGTAAAGTCGAAGGCCTTCATGGCTGGTATCCATAGGTTGTTGTGGGTTTTCCAGGCCTTGAGGCCATATTCTGTTAGTATTTTCTCCTGACATTTTGCCTGCATCCAGATCCTCTGAAGATGCCAGCCACAGATGTAGGCGAAACGTCAGGAGAAAATACTAATAGAACACGGCCACAAAGTCCAGAAAACCCACAACAGCATATAGCCAAGTCTTTGGACTTCCATGCTTCTCCTCACTTGCTCCTAAACAATTTAATCTGATGAAGACTACTGGAGAATACAAAAGCTTGCATGTTGTTTTGGAATTGTAGTTGGTACAAATAAATGTATCATCAATTTTGGGGTTTTGGATTTTGTTTTATCATGGATTGATGTGGTTCCCTTCATTCTTGAGAAGGCAGAATGTCTGTATGAGGAGGAAAAACAGAAAATGGGAGGAACAATCATGTGTCCTCTCTATAACACTAGACAGTTACAGTGCTATGATTCCACTTTAAACTGCCATGGTTTCATCCTGTGATTTACAGTTTAGGAAGGGGCATTACAATTCTCTGCTAGAGAGCTCTGATGCCTCACCAAACTACAAAACCCATTAAGCTGCTGCAATGGCAAACTGATCTTGTAGCACCTTTGAGACTAACTGAGAGAAAAAAAGTTGGCAGCATAATAAGCTTTTACAGACTTAAGTCTATTTCATCAGATACATGGAAAAGACCTTTATGAGCAAGATGCATGTGTGAATAGCAACAGAAATGCAAAACTTGTAGGTATGGTGATGAGGTGACAAATTCAGTCTTAAGAATGGTTGTTGGAGACAAGGGCAGGAGGAAAGGTGTTGCCTAAAGCTAAGATGAGTAGATAATTATATGATGGTAGAGGGAGTTACTGGAATTCAATGTGAGGCTGGCTGAGAACCAGAAAGGAGGTGTGATAAGCCAGCCAAGAGAGCCCTGTTGAAGCTGGAATGTTATGTGTAGTGTGCCAGGAAGCTGTTCAACACACTGTCAATGGGCTGGGGTTTGCGGATATATTCCAATTCCACTGTTTCTCCTTCTAATCTTTTAGTGTAGGGTTGTTTGTTTGTTTGTTTTTTGTTCCAAGACTGCTTTTCTGAGGTCTGAGAGGGAATGCTCAAGAAAACTGAAGTCTTCTGCAACTGTTCTCTCTCTCTCTCTCTCTCTCTGTGTGTGTATTCCCATTCCTAATGTCTGATTTATGTCTGTGTATCTTCTGGCGCAGAGACCACCCTATTTGCTCAATGTAGAATGCTGAAGGGCATTGTTGAAAGAGGATGGCATATCATATTAGAGGATGAACAAGTGAAAGCAATACTGTGGGTGATGTGATTAGGTCCTGTGATGGCATTTCCTGAATAGACATTTGGGCAGAGTTGGCAAGGTCTTGCACCCGTCTCCCCATCCCCGCAATGGCAGTTAAAGTGGAATCACAATGTTATACAGATAGTACATGACACCTGTAAGGTTGAAAAGAATAACAAAAAATGGGAATGGAAAATGTTGGAAATGTGATGAAAAAGAAGGGTCTTTTTTCACATGTGGTGAACTTGTCAGGTAGCAAGGAAATTCTGGAAAGAAATACATGATGAAATTCAAAGAATGGATAGCTTAAACTTTATTGGTTGAATATGTTAGGGCAACAAAGAGAAATAAGATCTTATCAGAAAACATTGTTATATGTAATAACTGCTGCAAAAATGACATATGCACAATACTGGAAAGAAGGAAATTATATTGATATAAAAGAATGGAAATTAAAAGTTCTGGGTGTGGTAGAGATAGAAAAGTTAACTTTTTCACTTAAAAATAAACCAATCCAGAACTTTGAAAGAGAATGGAAAGAAGTTTTGAATTGGATAAAGGAATGAGGAAAAGAACAAACAAAAGAAGAGTGTTGGAAATATTGGTAATGAAAATTAAGGATGTTATAGAATAAGTATAAGTTCAATGTAACAATGTTACACAATACACAGTGTTAAAGTCATAGTGTGATAGTGTGATTAACTCTTCAATTAACTCTTAACTAAAAATGTATAAATGGGATGTAAACACAAACTCAACTGGAAAAAAGATGCTCGGAAACAGGGGGGTATTTTTCTGTGTAAAATTTCAATAAAAATGTATACAAAAAAAAAAAGTGGAATCGCACTGTAATGTGACAGGTCCCTGGAAAGAGGGCATGGCTTGTTGGCTGAAACACTAAGCAGGTGCACTCCACTGTATGTTGCAGTTCCCACATGTACTTCTATTATTTACACATGTCCCAGCTTCAAAATGAATTGTGGCGCAGCGTGATGTGAAGGCGAGGGTCCAGGTGATGAGAGAAGGGCTATGGCAGGAAAGGTTGGCACAAGTGTGCCTTTCAAGTGAATGATAATGTCCTCCTTGTTTTCTGCAGCTCAACAGCTTCTTCGATTACCTGATAGAACACTTCACACCAAGCAGCAACAAAGACAGTAAGCTTATAAAGGCAGCGGAGGGGTGTGTGTGTGTTGGCATTTATATCCTGAATCTCTATGTCATTTTTGGCAGCCAAGTAGCTAGGTGCTTTGACCTCCATAAACTTGGCAACTTGATTCAATTTGTTCAGTGTGTTTTCCACATGCAGTTATATATTTTATGTGGATATTTGTCTGTTATATATACACACACACACACACACACATACACATACACACATATACACATACATACATATACATACATACACACACATATATACATACATACATACATATACACACACACATAAAAACTAGATGGATCATCTTACATGCTTGATAGTTCATAGAAATGCAGTAAGATTTATTTAAATGCATAGTGTGCTTGTCGCTTAACTGTCCACAGGTGTCCTCTAAAAACTCTCTGTGCTTTCAAGACCCTTGTGTGATAAGCCCTTATTTCTCTTAGGTTGGTGTGGCCGTTCCCCAACCTTATAAGGCACCCTGTCTTTACCAAATAGTTCTGCCTCCCCTCTTATAACACCGCCTTTGTGTAAAAGGGTGAAGGTTTTCAATATTTACTTAGAACCACTTAATAATTTTATGGTAGCCTATTTTCTGTGTTACTTTATATATTGTATACAACTCAAGCCAAGTCAGTGTTTACAAAAGCCATTTCTGCACTGGACTGTTATTGCACTATTATTCCACTTTCAACATCCTATGGAATCTTGGGCTTCACAGTTTAGGGAGGGGCCGGCTGGCCTCTCCCTAAACTGCAAACCCCAGAATTCCATGGGATGTTGAAAGTGGAATAATAGCGCAATAACAGTCTAGTGTGGAAATGGCCGAAGATAAACTGTAACATTTCTTAAGATAACCATAAGAATAAAGTAGCATGTGAGACTTAAATGCAGGTCAAGGTTGATACATTTCCTCAGTGCACTTTTTAGACAATATAACAGGTAACTCCCTGCTCAGAAACAGTTCAATTATATCTTTAGACTTTCATATAATCATGAATCATGACTTTCACATGAATCATGTAGCAGCCCTTTGGCTAAACTCTCACCAAAGGCTTAACCCCCAATCGAGGTCACACACTCCAACCAGATCCTACTACAGTTTAATTATTCTTCTGCCTCTCACTAGGTTTCAACTGAGAACTAAACGTCCCAACCAGCCACTCTCTCTGGCTGACTTAGGGACTATGCTCCCTAGCTCCCTGCTAGGCTCTCGCTGGAAGAATCCAATACTCACAAGCCCTTGGCTTTATATAACTTTTTCTCTCAGCCACAAGCCCCTCCCACACACTACCGGGCTGGGTTTCTCTCCTGAGGGGCTACTCTGGTTGCCTAGCAACCTGCTTCCAGGCTGCACTGGCACTTCAAGTAGCCGCACCCCCAGAACTTCATCACACCTTGTTATTGCTTTTAAGCTGTTCTGTGCTTTATTGTGTCTTCTTGGTTGTTTTATGATTTTGAGTGTTCTAGATTGCATTTTGTTTTAGCTTCTGTTATGAGATACCTTGAGCTTGTATGGAAGTCACGCTGTATGAAGAAAAGTTTGGGGAGTGGGAATGTTTAGCTTGGAGAAGAGAAGAATAAGAGGTGACATGGTAGTCTCTTAACTTAAATTAAATATCTGGAGGAATGTCAGGTAGAAGATGGAATTAGCTTGTTTCCTGTTCCTCCAAAGACTTGAAGAAGAACCACTGGTTTCAAATTACAAGAAGAAGAAAAAAAGATTCCACCTAAATATTAAGAAGAATTTCAGTTAAGCAAGCACTGTCCAAAAGTGGAATAGACTGCTTTGCAGCATTGTGGATTCTCTGTCTTTGGAGGTCTTTAAACAGAACTAGAGTGGCCATCTTTCAGGAGTGGTTTAGTTGTGTGTACCTGCATGGCAGGGAGTTGGTTTAGATGGGCCTTGTGGTCCCTTCCAGTTCTAACATACTTTGATTCTATCTGACAAGGTGGGAAATAAATAAACATATGCACCTGCTTTGCATAGTTTACCTTGGCCATTTCCACACCAGCCTGTTATAGCACAATGATTCCACTTTCAACATCCTCTGGAATCCTGGGGATGTTCAAGAGGATGTTGAAAGTGGAATCATAGCACTATAACAGGCTAGTGCGGAAATGGCCCTTGATCTGCTGGTTGTGGACAGAAATAAATTCTGAAACTGTTTTATGTGATCACAGTGTTACCCTGTTTACTGGGGGTCCCGGGAGGGACACCAAAATGTGCTCAACTGTAGGTGGGGAAAATTGCCTCAGAGCACTGCTTTAGCGTTCCAAAGGCAGGGTAACTTAGCAGGATCTTGTAACCCAGTGTTTACGGGGTCAGGCCAAGTCAAGGAGCAGACCAGTTTGAAAATAACTAATGATCTTTATTAAATACAGACAAACAGTGTATGCAACACACTCACACAAGTAGCTAAGGAAAATAAAGGTTGGAGTGGTATAGAGGGATTTTGAGAGGGATTGTTGAATTGGGTGATACGACACCTGTCCTGGAGCTTGAGTTCGTTGGTCTGGAGTCTCAGTACGTGGGACTGAGGGGACAGCTTGCCAAACAAAGCAGCAGCAAGGCTGGATGGAAGTCCGGAGCGATCTGAGGTTGCTGCGGTCTCAGCTACTGAAGCTGAGGGGAAGCTCGCTAAGCAAAGTGACAGCAAGGCGGGATGGAACTCAGGAGCGATCCAAGGACGGTCTCAGAATCAGGGGTTTTTATAGGGAGAGGTGTGACTGCAGGCTATGCCTTACTCGGGGACAACAATGAGTTTTGGGTGCGAGACAATGTCTCCGAAAGGTCACAATTTAGCATGATTGAGTTAAGTCCGAATTGACAAAGAGGTAGGCTGTATGCAACTGCTCAGTGCTTGGCCTTTAAGCTTCTAGCTTGCCAAGTTACCTGCTCGGGGCAGGGAGTCCTTTGTAAACAGCGTGCACACATAATGAGGGTGTTTGCAGAGAGGTCTCCTAAAGCGGTGGTCTGGCTATTTCTGGCCTGCCTGTATGGTCTTGGGATATTGCAGCATTTGATGGCCGAGCCTAGTTTCGTGCTTGTCCGGGGGCCTCACAAACACGTAGAGAGGGGTGGTGGAAGAAGGCCGAATTATTGATATCAAAGTGATATCGGGTGCTATCGCCAGGTAGGCCTAAACTACAGTAACAACAGGAAGTACTGTTCCTTGTCCTCATCATTCCCAGGTTTATTTCTGATGAGTTGTATTGCTTCCAAACTTAGCTCTGATCCTTAATGTCCACAATCACTGGTTTAAAAATCCTTAAGGGAGGGAGAGAGAAAGCTGAGATCTTCAGGATGTTGACATCTTGCACCCATTACCAGTTTCTTTGCATGGTCTGATGAGTGTAGAATCAAGGCATACAAACACAGAGACATATTCTATGCATGCCAGATTGGAAAGCAACATGACTTGGCCAGGGAAAGAGGAAATGATAGCAAGCGGTCAAAATGAGAGTGACTCAAAGAGGAACATCAGTGTTGCTCTAGCAAGGATAGGGAACCTTGCACTCTCCAGATGGCCTTCAGTTCTTCAGGTCTTCTTCAGGTCTTCAGTTTCAGTCACCCCACCTAGCATGGCTAATGGTGGAAGCTATAGTCTATCTGTAAACATCAGGATTGTGGAAGTTGCATAACAAAGCATCTGGATGGTTTTCCCCATAGCATGATCTGTTTGGTAATATGTTCCTTTCTTGAAAACTTGAGGCCTGTGGTTTTCATCAGCATAATGTTTTCACGAGTATAAGGTAGGATTCAAATTAGAAGTGACTCTTCAATAGTTGTTGCTGGCTTGTGTCTCCCATCATTGCTCATCACTGACTGTGGTGAGTAGGGCCATTTCTGCATTAGCCTGTTATAGTGCTATTATTCCACTTTCATCATCCTGTGGAATCCTGCAAACTCCAGGATACCGTACAATGTTGAAAGTGGCATAATAGCACTATAACAGGCTAGTGTGGAAATGGCCTAGGATTCAGAGGAGCTGCAGTCCGGCAAGATCTAGAGGGACCACAAATTTCTCACCATTGATGCAAATTATTCTGCTTTTCTTTCTTTTCTAGGAGATTTCATTACCCGCATATTGTCAGAACCTGAAAACCTGAATGAAAGCAAGCTAGAAAAAGTGTACGCCTATCAATCTGTCGTAGTACCAAACAGCTATATGGGACCTTGCCTTTCCTTTCCTCTCTGCCCTGATGATGCCACTGTCTTACTGGAAGCATTCAAACAAAAACAAGTAAGTATTTTGGTAGCAATCATGCCCAGTCCTGACCCCTTTTGGACATTTTATTGAAATTAAATAGAATGTAGGGGAAACAGGGACTGGGTGCAGTAATGGGATTTCCCTCTCAAGCAGCTAATATTCTACAATGAAGATATTCTCATACAGCATTAGTTCAACAGGGTGAGGTCATTTGTGAATCCCTGTTCCAAGATCATCAGCCAGAATGGAGAAGACTATTCCTGAGTGCCTCGAAATTGTTCAAGAAATGTATATTCATAATCTCTTTCTAAGGCTGTATAATTGCTGTCAGATCAGTTACATCTGCCATGTCTTGGATAATTTGCACTTCACAACCTTCACTCAGAGTTAAAACAGAAGTGTTTATTTGTAGCAAGACAAGCAACTTTCCTCAGAAGTTGCTGGAACTATTACACATTGGGTGGCTACAGATTTTATACCTAGACCGTTTCCACAGTAGACTGTTACAGTGCTATTATTCCACTTTCAATGTCCTATGGAATCCTGGGGTTTGCCATTCAAGGAGGGACCTCAAAGGCCCCTCCCTGAACCGCAAACCCCAGGATTCCATAAGATGTTGAAAGTGGAATAATAGCACTGTAACAGTCTAGTGTGGAAATGGCCCTAGTCATACAAATTTAGGTGTGCATAGCAGTGATTGGTAAAAGTCATAAATCTCACATCATCCCACCAGTAAGGCATTTTCCCAGACCCTCTCCTGTTTACTTATCTTTTATCCTTGAAGCAGGAACAAATTCCTTTCTTCCTATCTTGAGCATTACCAGTTTCCACAACACCTTTCAGATACTTTCGAATTCCCCCTCTGATCTTCTCCCCCTTGCCTTATTCATTGTAGAAGCAAACCGTAAATCAATTAACCGTTTGGTGCCCTGGAACTTTGGTGAGTTTCAACCAGATATGTTGTTGCAATCAGCAATTGGAAATTGATACTGGATAGTGCTTTAGTGGGCTGTAGCAATATCTAAGCTAATACATATCCAGCTAATACATATCCAATATCTAAGCTAATGCATATCTATTAATACATATCCAGCAAACACTTATGGCAGGAGCTATGGATCCAAGAAGCACTGCACCATTTTGTATTTTGCTGTGGTAGGTACCATTCGAAATGCTTTTCTCCACCATACTTCCCTGCTTATTTGAAAGACCAAAAATGGGAATCTGAGCCAATCTGCATTCATAATTTCACAACTTTACTGTGATTGCCTTAACACACCATCTACTCTCAGTGCTGGCTTATGTTAAACAGAGGGCTTTGTTTTCAGTTTTTATCTTTAGTGGTTTGCCAAGGTATTTAGGCATACCCAAAAGCAAATTCATAACTAGGTCTTGTAGAAAATAATTTTTAAATTTTTTAACAAAACAAGAACTTGGCCCTTATTGTGGAATTGTATCAAATGTATACAGCTATAGAAATATTAATTTCAAATGGGTATATGTCTACACTACAAAGATACAGGATTTTAAACATGGGGGCATGCTGGTTGTACACCACTGACCCTGCAAAGTGGACCTATATACAATACATCCTCTTAAAATGTCCAGCCAGTTTCTTTTCTTCTCTTTGTACCCAAATAGTACAAGTGACCCAACATGGTGTCATGGTTTGAGCCTTGGACTGAAACCCTGGAGACCAGAGTTCAGTTCCCTGCTTGGCCATGGTATTCCATTGGGTGACCATAGGTGTGTCACACACTCTCTGCCCCCAGAAAACCCTGTGATAAGTTTGCTTTAGGTTACCAGAGCCATTTCCGCACGAGACTGTTATAGCGCTATGATTCCACTATCAACATCCTATGGAATCCTGGGGTTTGCAGTTTCGGGAGGGGCTGGCCGGCCCCTCCCGAAATTGCAAACCCCAGGATTCCATAGGGTGTTGAAAGTGGAATCATAGCGCTATAACAGTCTCGTGCGGAAATGGCCCATATGTTGGAAATGACTTGAAGGCACACAACAACAGCACAAGAAAAGTGGTGCAAGTATTTACTGGGAGAAAAATAACCACCAGCTAATCTTCAAAGATATTGTTGTGTGAGGTGAGGTTCAGCCCTCATTCCTAGTATCTCCCAGAATGTTAAAAAAAAAAAAAGTGACTCAGCCAAGAAAGAGATTACTTCTTGAGATCTTAAGGTACACTGCAAATTTAGAAAGAGTTTATTAAACAAAAGGGAAAAGAAGTGATCAGAGACAAGTAGGTAAAATATGAGATTTAAAAAGAGACAGATTCTCTGTAATGTATGCTTCAAAAAATAAAGTTTTAGACTTGTGGTTTAAGAATTTATTTTTAAAAATATAAAGTTAAGTGGCAAAATGTACACGCTAAGGAGCAACCACTGCTAAATTGCTGGGATCCCCCAAATAGATCAAGCTGGGAACAAAAACATAAGCTGGTATCCTGTTAGTTAATTCTAGCTAGAACAGATCCATTCAATCGATTATTGAATGGTGAGTCAACACATGGATAAATCCTATTGATTCAGTGAGTTTATTCTAGTTAGTTCTAGGATTTAGGCCATTGCATTTTACTTCCTTTTAAAATTCTTCACAGGAGATGTAGATAAGAGGCTGACAGAATTTCACTGACCAAGCAAACAAGCAAGAGAGGTGTAGTGTTGCAAAGATGGAGACGTGAAAACTAAGTTGATATTGGACCTCTGTTGTTATCTGCAAGACTGGCCAAGAGACTTTCCTGCCAGACATAAAGGACAAAATGGCAGCAACCTCCTTGCTATTTCACATACAGAATTCAACTGAACTGGCTGGCAGTTGAGACTTTCTACTTTTTCTTTAAATAAAGAAACAAACAAATGCAATTTAAAAAGCAAGTTATAGTTTCCTTGAAGGATCCATGGAATAGTTTAAAAGCAGGGCGAAATGTCTTGTCTCTGATGGTCTTTGGTAACTTCTTCTCTTTTTCCCAGTAGCAGCTTCATGCTCACTATGTCCTAAGGCTCTTCCATGAGGCCCGAAAGCATCTCTCTCAGCTGCCAAATATCACCAGCATCTCCACTTGTTACAGTGAGGAGATCACTGTCTGCGGTAAGCACTTTTTTTGTTCTTCATTAACACACCTTGCAACCTGATTTTTCAGCACCGCAAACCCTCTTCCAATATCCCCCACCCATCCAAGGAAGGAGACGGATAGAGAGAGAAAGTATAGGGCCATGATGCCAACCCAACCCCTTTCCCTCTCCCTTGCCTGACCTGATTTGCACCCGACGTGCCAGCTCCCCCCATCGTGTCTTGGCCCCCTTCCCACAGACACCCAAATTTTGATATTTGCATTTTCCCCACTTTTGCAAGGGTCTGGTGCCCCAACCTTAGTGAATATGAAGGGCCAATTGTACTTAAATTTTACAAGTAGGGATAGAAGTCAAAAGTTAAGCCAAAAGACAGCCATTGGTAATTGCAGTTTTCGGCAGTATTTTTAATCATAGGCCATTTCTGCACCACCTTGCTATAGTGCTATTATCCCACTTTCAACATCCTATGGAATCCTGGGATTTGCAGTTTAGGGAGGGGCATTTAGAATTCACAGCCAGAGTTCTTTGGCCCTAGTAAACTATAAAGCCCAGAATTCCACAGGATGTTGAAAATGGAATAATAGCACTGTAATAGTGTAGTGCGGAAATGGTCATAAAGTCCCACTTTATTGCTAGGGAACAACTGGGACTTAGAGAGATGTGATTTTCTCAGGAAAATTATGTGTCAGATTGTCTACGAGGACATTATCAGCCCTGCCTCTTTAGCAAGAAAAGCAGGCGGACAGATTGATCCTATGCATTTTTCCTGTTACTCATGTTTTGTTTTGTTGTTTTTGCTTTCAGGAGCTCTGACAAAATGGGTACAAACTTTGTTTTTTCTTTTTCCTATCCTTTGGCCAGCAATAAATTTTGGTCAGAATGGTTAGTTCAAAGGGAATGTATTCCACAAATTTTGACACACCAGTTGTTGTTCAAGCCCCTGTAAATTGTCAGAAAATAAATACGCTTTTTGGGGGTTGAAGGAGATAGCACAGTACTAAGATCAGGCTTACTTTTGATGCATACATATTTGTTGTCATGGTCAACCCTGCCGCCAAGACACTTGTGAAGGAAAAGATCTTGCCCAGCTAATTCTTTCTTTCCTCTTTATTAGGAGACTTACATGGCCAGTTGGCTGACTTGTTTCTGATATTTTACAAGGTATGTGTTGTACCACATTGATAAATAAATCGGCAAGATTTGTTCAGAGGAGGTTTGCCTTTGCCTTCCTCTGGAGCTGAGAGAGTGTGACTTGCCCTGGGTCACCCAGTCGGTTTCCACAGCTAAGTGGGGAATATAACCCTGGTCTCCAGAGTAATAGTTCAACACACAGACTGCTACACTGTGCTGGCTGTATTAACCTTCATGTGTTTTAACTGTGTGTATTTTACTGTTACGGGAGAAATGAGTAATGATGATGATGGTGATGATGATGTGATCAAATGAGTGAGTGCATATGAAACCAGGCAAGAAAGGTGTTGTAGAATATGAATAACACGTCCCATTGCTGCTTTAAGGGCTGTGACCCCACCGGTGAGTGAGTCTTAATAGGTGCTAGCTGAGTAATGAATACTGGACCTTTGTGGAATTAATATACTTGCAGAAACCAGAAACATAGCAAGCTAGGAAAACGGGAAACTGTATTTGAAGAACTGTATCTCCCTGTATGGAGAACCAGCATAGCAGTTTGAGCATTGGATTACAACCATGGAGACCAAGATTCAGTTCCCCACTCTCCTATGGAACCCCTTTGGATGACCTTGGTCACATCACATATTCTCAGCCCCCAGAAAACTCCATGGTAGTGTGACACCTTCGGGTCACCATAAGTTGGAAATGATTTGATGGCACAAAAGAAAAATCTCCCTCTATGAACCTATTTGAACTCTTAAGATTTTTGGAAGAAGCCCTTCTCTTTTTCCCACACTTGTTTGATGGTAACAAGGGAGAGGGCCTTCTTGGTGGCTGGTCCCAGACTTTGAAACTCCCTCCTCAGGGAGCATAGGATAACTCCTTCCTTGCTCTCCTTCTGTTGGTAGGTGAAGATTTTCCTATTCTGCCTGGCTTTATGAACTGATGTTGAGGAGCATTTAGTGGTGTGCTGTTTTGCTGGTATTTTTATTCTCTCTCTTAATGAATTTTAAATGGTTTTAACTCAATAGATTAATTGCTTTTAAAATAATATATGATAGAAGTTTCTGCATGTTTTCAATTTTTAAGCCACTTTGAGTGTGGCTGCTGGGGAAAAGGTGAGATATGAATGAATAAAATATAGTAATTGGAAAATGCTTTATACCGATTCAGACCATTGGTCAATCTAGCCCAATCTTTTCATTTCTAGCTAGCAGCACTCCTCAAAGATTTCAGGTACAATAATTTCTTAGCCCTACCTGGCGATATTTCCTGGGTGTATCTCATCCAGCTATGAACCAGGCCTGATCCTGCTTAGCAAGTGTCTTCAGGGTGTTTTGGTGGTGTCTACATTGATTGCAGAATCAGCATACTGCCCTAGACTCTTCAAATCAGTTTAATTAGCTTTAAACAAATAGCTTCAGCTCTCTCTGCCCCATCATGCTAATTGTCCTATAAATTTGGGTCAGGTTGCATTGTACAATGAGTGGAGTTACGAAGCTTTGCAGAATAAAACATCATGACACACTAATAACTGTTATTGTTATCTGCTTTCGACCCCAATTTGTGTTGACCCACTCATAGTTTTTTCTTCTTAATATTTATTCAGAGGGGGCTTGCCATTTTCCTCTTCTGAGGCTGAAAGAGTATGGCTTATCTCAAGGTCACCGGTTGGTTTTCATGGCTGAGTGGGGATTTGAACCCTTGGCCATTTCTGTACTAGACTGTTACAGCACTATTATTCCACTTTCAACATCCTATGGAATCCTGGGGTTTGCAGTTTCGGGAGGGGCCAGCTCGCCCCTCCCGAAACTGCAAACCCCAGGATTCCATAGGATGTTGAAAGTGGAATAATAGTGCTGTAACAGTCTAATGCAGAAATGGCCTTTGTCTCCCAAAGTCCTAGTCCAGCATTCAAATCATGCTGGCTTCTGAACTCATTGTTACTCTTTGTGATTTTTTTCCTTCCATACAGAATGGCCTTCCCTCTCCACAGAAGATATATGTCTTCAATGGTGACTTTGTGGACAGAGGCAAATATTCCATGGAGGTCTTGATCATACTCTTTGTCTTCCTCTTGATTTATCCGAAAGAGGTCCATCTGAATCGGGGAAACCATGAGGACTATATGATCAATTTACGGTATAAAAACAAATCCACATTTCAGAAAATCAGAGATGTATACTCTTATTTCCTTCTGAATATACTTATGAGATGTCTGTCAACTCAGTTCTTCAAGGAATGCACAAAAAACAAAACAGTAATGCAATAAATCTTACAAAATTCTAAGAGAAATGGTCAAATATCAGCACAAAGCTAGTACAATTAAAAGCTGTGCAACATGATAAAATGCAGAGGAAATTAAGAGATTTTTAGAAGTTACTAGTTACTACTCAAACCATCAAAATATCATAGAGTTTAAAACAGAGGACCAGAGTCCTTTACAGTAGTTACAAGTGCATAACCTGAAATTATGCGCTTGTGACTGTTACGTAGTCCTTAGTATAGGGGCTATGTAGATCCTATGAAAGTCCCCCGATCTCTACTTAGGGGTAGCAGCTGCTGCAATCAATGAGGGTCTGTTGTCCTATCCCCCAGGAAGCAACTAGCTGCCGTTCCCACCCACCCCACGCAAGCGATCTCCAGCACAAGGGCGAATTGTGACAGGGACCTTGTTTCTGCCTGTTGCACCAGTGATTGCTCATGAGAGAGGGTGAGAACGTCAGTCAGCTGCTTCCAGAGCAATGGGGGAACAGACCTTCATTGATTGCAATGGCTGCTTCCTGGTAAGTTGGGATTGGGAGGTGGGGTCAGGACAAGATTCCCTGCATATCACTGTAACTATGATGCTTACATGTATATGAATCCCATAAAGGATTCTGACCAAAGTTTGAAAGATCTAAGATAGAGGCGTGCCCGTGCTGGAGTTCCACTTTGACCTTTTCCTTTGTATCTGCCATTTTGGAAGATCAGAAATGGTGATGTATCACACTAGTGGTCAGCTTTCAAGCCGTTTGGGATGTGGTTGACTATTTTGTGGTGAGGAGTCATGCCCCCTGAAACAGCATTGTATAGTTATGCAAAATACTTTTAAAATAAAAGATTCTGAGGTGGTTTTTTTGGCCAAAAAATGGGGGAGGGGCACTGTGGTGGCACAAGATACCCACCCATGATCTAGGAGAATAAATGAAAAATCTGTTAACCAACACTGAGCTTATAATGATGGCACCATGTGAACTCCCTGGAGAAAACATTACAGTTTAGGTTGGGAGACACCACCAAAAAGTCCTTTCAATAAGCATCTACTTAAAACCTTTAAGCATCTACTTAAAGCCACTGATTTACTTAAAGCATCAATTTAATGCCATCTCTTATATTCACCTTCTAGATATGGGCTCAACAAGGAAATTGGACGCAAATATAAGGTAATCTGGTTTGTGAATCTGAAGCATCTTGTATGTTGCTGGATGGCCCTGATCATTTTTTTTGCTTATTCTCCTTTACAATTTCTGCCCTCCTCCACCTAGGAGCACGGTAATAAAATTCTGAAAGTGCTTCAGAGCGTCTTTAGTTGCTTGCCATTGGCAACCTTGGTGGACCAGAAGGTCTTGATTGTACATGGAGGAGTGTCGGACACAACCGATCTGGATCATCTGGCCAAGATTGACAGGCGTCAGGTATAGATCTTTCCACATTCTTTGGCAGCCCCTTCAGAAACCACATTGTCAGAAGATGTTCTTATGGGATCCACAGATTTATGTCATTTATTGGCCCCAGTCTGACAAAACGGGGTACTTCATACACTGTTCAGTAAACCTTTGGAGGTTATTGCTGCATGATGTGGTGGAGGAAACACTGTGGCGGAAAGACCTATGGCCCACGAATTTCAAAAGCTAATTTCTGCAAACACACCGCTGAGGCTTTTAGAAAGTGCCCTTTGTTCTTCTCCAAGCAGCTCTCTGGGTGGAAAGGAAGGAGGAGGATGCAAGATGGCCTCCAAAAGAGAGATTGAGAAGGGCTGACCCCACCCACTTTGGGCTTTAGGCCCCGCCCACTGCCAAACACAGCCACTGACACGCCGAAAAGAATGCAGCCTCTCGCAGAATATATGGGTCTCTACCCGTGAGCTGAAGATAACTTCTATGTACAGAAGCAGTATGCCAGGGACAAGGGGCGTATCTAGGCTCAACAGCGCCTAGGGCAAGCGCCAGGAAGGACCCTGGAGGAGTCTCAGGCCATTTCCGCACGACACCGTTACAGTGCTATTATTCCAGTTTCAGCATCCTGTGGAATCCTGGGGTTTGCAGTTTAGGGAGGGGCCTTTAGAATTCTCAGCCAGGGAGCTCTTTGGCCTCAGTAGACTACAAACCCCAGAATTCCACAGGAGGTTGAAAGGGGAATAATAGCGCTATAACAGTGTCGTGTGGAAATGGTCTCAATCTCTACCCGACCTACCTAACAGGATTGTTGTGAGTAAAATCTAGGGGGGAGGAAAGCCATGTACACCACTTCGAATGCATTGAAGAAAAGGTGTCGTATAAATGTAAATACGATAATGTGAAGATATAAGTGTAAACATGATAATAATGACAATAAGAATGATAATAAGAATGCAACCACATACTTTCCGGCATTTAGGTAAAAGAGTACAGGTAGCTTTCAGACCGCTGAATAAAAAACTGGTCAATTTTTAAATTTCTTTCCTTCTTTCCATTTCTTCTGTTCTCTTTCCTCCCTTCCTCTCGTCCTTTCATAGAATTATTCCCCTGCAATTTAGGAAGACCTTGGGTGGATACTTGATCTCAAAAGGTGTAGGTTCTCTGACTTCTGTGTTCCTCTTGGCCTTCCTTTGCCCTTCAATCTAGCCCCCTACAATGAATTTGGGGACCCAAGGAGAGGGGAAGCAAGCAAAGATCATCCTGCTCACTTTGATGTGATCAGCAGCCTTTCAGCTCATAGGCCATAGGCTTGATTTGACTGATTCCAAATTTGTTAGATGCCCAAGCCATGTCTGATTCTCAGTCCGGGTTTTCCCCTCCTTTCCTTTAGATTGTCTCTGTACTGTCCCAAAAGAGGAGAAGTTCTGTTGCACTGAATGAATGGGAAAGTGCCAAATTACTCCGAGACAGTTCCCAAAAGGCTCCTGATCCTGCAAATAAATCTGATGTCTCCAAGAGGGTCCAGGAAGAATTGGAGGCGTGTCGCAAGAAGGCAGGAACCTGCGAGTACACGAAGTTTAAGAGTTCTGCCCACACTTTTGCTTCGGACATGAACATGCCTTCCTCCCAGTTAGTAACTCTTGAAGATGAGGACATCCAACAGGTAGCTTGATTTCTTCTGCTAAGATTATTGGCCAGTATTCTGTATCATTTACAGTATACTAAAATAAGGCCCTTTCCGCGCTAGACCGTTATAGCACGATTATTCCACTTTCAACCTCCTATGGAATCCTGGGGCTTACAGTTTCGGGAGGGGCCACGCGGGCCCCTCCCGAAACTGCAAACCCCAGGATTCCATAGGAGGTTGAAAGTGGAATAATCACACTATAACGGTCTAGTGTGGAAAGGGCCTAAGTAAACTCTGCTGGTTTGACCCCCTGCCAACCTGATGGAAACAACATTCACCCACGTTCCAATCGCAGAAAGGACCTTCCTCTGTCTGTGTAGCTGGTGCCGGGTAAAGTAGATTGGATGTTATCATCATGGCAATAATGTCACAATTGTAACTAAGGCCCTTTCCACAACTCACCTTTTTGCGGAGCTGGGGTGCGGGGATCGCGCAAGCAGCTTCTTGTGAGAGGCTCTCGAGTCCCCATTGCTCCAGCTCTGCAGCTGCCCCCTGCTCACGCGAGAGCCCCTCCTCTTCCTTCCGCAGTGCAGCCTGGGATTTTCCCAGGCTGCGCTGGGGCAGGAAGCGTGAGCGCCCCGGCTCCAGAGCTCTGCACACGTGGCAAGTGCACTTGGGGCTCAAAGCCAAAAATGAAATAGTGCGCGATCGGCACCTGCCAGGCCCTAGAGCAGTGGTTCTCAACCTGTGGGCCCCCAGATGTTTGTGGACTTCAGCTCCCAGAAACCCTGAGCATTGACCATAGTGGCTGGGGCTTCTGGGAGCTGAAATCCAAGAACATCTGGGGACCCACAGGTTGAGAACCACTGCCCTAGAGCGTTGTGCAATTGCGAGTGCATTGTGTGGACCGCTCCTTGTGGTCGCGCGAAGCTCCAAGGGCCCTTTCCTATGGCAAATGCCATGTGAAAAGGGCCTAAATAGCAATTGTGAATATGGAATAAGTATGGATGAGTGAGGGCTCTATCACACTACACTGTTATAGCGCTATTATTCCACTTTAACTGCCATGGCAACATTCTATGGAATTCTCGAGTTTGTAATTTACTGAGGCCCAAGTGCCACCTGGTTGAGAATCGTAAATGGTCCTCCCTAAACTGCAAACCCCAGGATTCCATACCATGAGTTAAAGTGGAACAATAGCGCTATAAAAGTGTAGTGCGATAGGACCCTAAATCTAGGTAACTGTTCCATTTTGACAATCACTACTCTTTCTTTTCTATTCTTTTCACACTCACTATTATTCCACTTTCAACATCCTGTGCAGTTCTGGGGTTTGTGGTTTACTGAGGCCAATTCTCTGGCTGAGAATTCTAAATGCCTCTTCCTGAACTGCAAACCCCAGGATTCTATGAGATGTTGGAAGTGGAATAATAGCACTATAGCAGTGTAGTGCCTAGGCATCAGCTGAATGGGAAAAAGGAAGTCCATGCTGTGGGCAATTGGACTATTTGATGTTTGAAGGGATGTCATATGGAGGATGGAACAAGCTTGTTTTCTGCTGCTTCAGAGACTAGGACACAGAGCAATGGCTTCAAACTAAAGGAAAAGAGATTATAACTAAACATTAGGAAGAAATTCCTGAGGGCAAGAGCAGTTCAGCAATGGAATACGCTGCTGCCTGGGAGCATGGGGGAGTCTCCTTCTTTGAAGGTTTTAAAGAGAGGCTGAATGGGAGTGGTTTGATTGAGTATTCCTGCATGGCAGGGGGTTGGACTGGATGGTTCTTGTGGCCTCTTCCGACGCTATGATTCTGTGGCAGCCTGACAACTTTACAGATATTTAGCTATGTAGCAGAGATGCTAAAAAACCCTTTTAGTGAATTATAAAGGCTACTGAGAAGAGCATCCTGATGCATGCCACGCTCTGCTGAAGGGCACTGGAGCTCCCTAGGTGGTGTCCCAGTGCAAAACCAGATCAACGTGCACCAGGTCCTTTTGCTGGCTCCCCTAAATAGTAACATAAAAGCAGCCCTTTACTGGATATGAACATTGCAAAACTGTTCAATTCTGATTCTCACAGATGTAAGTCCACTTATATCTCCAGTAGGGTTCTGGTCACTATATTAACAGGTTGGGTCTTGTTTAAAATTTTAGGTTCTAGACATTCTTTGGAGTGATCCTATCCCCCAAGATGGCTGTAAAATTAATGAAGATAGAGGAGGTGGCTGTTACTTTGGCCCTGATGTGACAGAGAAGTTCCTGCAGAAGCACAACCTGCAGTTTATCATCCGCTCTCATGAATGTAAGCCGGAGGGCTATGACATCTGCCACAACCGAAAGGTATTTTAATGGGTCTCTGATAAAAGGGGTTTTGTGGTTCCCTCTGCTGCTGCTATTGGGGTGCGGGCATTGTGGCTGAAGGAACAAGAGGGGAGGCTGTCAAAATTTTCATATTGTAAAAATGTTTATGGGGGATTTTTACAGTGGGCCCTTGGTATCCATTTGGGCTTTGTTTCTGGACCTCCTGCAAATAGCAAAATTTATGGATGCTCAAGTCCCATTATGTCCAATGGCATCCCTTATACAAAAGGGCAAAATCAAACTTTGCTTTTTGGATTTTTTTTGGGGGGGAGAGGATATTTTCAAACTGTAGATGCACAATCCATGGATATGGAGGACTGACTGTAGTATTTAGGATGATTTCACACAATATACAATTATAGGATGATGATTCCACTTTACTTGCCATTGTCTCATCCTATGGAAGCCTAGGATAAGGAGTTTAGGGAGGGGTATTTAGAATTCTCAGTCAGAGATCACTAATGCCTCGCCAAACTACCTATCCTAAGATTCCATAGGATGCAACCTTACTGTTAAAGTGGAATCATACAGCTGTGTAGCATGAAATATTTTTGTTGTTGTGTGGGGTAGTGGCATTATGATAGTGGGAATGGGAAGGGA
Organism: Iguana delicatissima; assembly: GCA_948472985.1. Taxonomy (NCBI): domain Eukaryota; kingdom Metazoa; phylum Chordata; class Lepidosauria; order Squamata; family Iguanidae; genus Iguana; species Iguana delicatissima. The sequence goes on from CAOKZL010002031.1 coordinate 66,036, forward strand.
CGATATGTGCTGGAAATTTACTGATTGTAAAAAAATGTGTTTAAGGAGTAGTTCTAAAGATGAATTAAAACTGAAGCACAGGGAGTTTATTATGGATTGATGGTAGCAGCAAAAGAGTCTTGGCAAAGCAAGAGGTAAAACATTGCAGGCGTTGTTGCATGAAGATGTTTCACATAGGACAAAAACGTGCATCTGCTTGTGGAGGGGAAGTCATGTGTATATTTATGACGTCAACAAGATTCTGGCCAACACTTGACATATGGTGGCAAGAGAAAAATCAAGTGGCCATGGGAAACATTGCTAATAGACAAAAGGAGAAGGCAGCATTTAATATTTCTTTTGAATTCCTGAATATGACATACAGAAGAGCATTCCAGAATATGTATTTTAAAGTCCCTTTTTAAAAGTATACTTCCAAGCTCAGCTAAAGAGTGTTTTTGTAGTTAATATATACTTAACGTTTACTTGAAGAAGTTAGATGGAAATAGTTTTGCAGATATATGTGACATGTCTGTTGGTTGGAAGGGGGAACCTTTCATTTACAAAAAGTAAAGTTCCATACTCTTGAGGTTTGGCAACTGTCTCTCGACAGTTGTAGACTGCTTTGCACTGTTTGTACATCACTGTCCTGTTTGTGTTTGTTAGGTAATTACTGTCTTTTCAGCTTCAAACTATTACACAATGGGCAGTAACAGGGGAGCATATCTCAAAATGGGACCCATTTGATTCCCCACTTCATCCAGTACCAGGCCAGCAAAGCAACACATAAGCTGACTATGACTCAAAGGCAAGTCTCTTGTCTTGAAGAAAATAATATAATACCAAATGATCTCACAGACAGTTATGGGTGGTGATTGGTCAACATAGTTTAGAGATCTAGCTTTTCCTGGTTATTGTTTTGGTGGTAGCAGTTATGTTGACGATGATGGTGATAATGACAATGATGATGACAGTGGTAATGATACTAACAACAGTATGTAAAGCAGTTCAACATTACTTTTATTAGGATCAACCAAAATGCTTGAAAAACTTTCAAGTTTTCCAGAATTCTTCATCAAGCTAGTTGGTACAAAAAAAAAATGAAATGAAATGAAAATAAAATAAAATTAAAATTAAAATTAAAATTAAATTAAAATAAAATTAAGGTTAGGATGGGAAACCTCAGGTCTTGCAGGTGAAGCTTGTTTTCTAAAGTTTCTCAAACAACCACAGCCTGTTCCCTCTGAAGCTATCATTTGTTGGTTTCCCAACTTTTGTAGAGTGTTTTCTCCAATTTTGAAAGGCCAAAATGCGCCTCTAAAGCTTAGCTACTGGCAGTAAGATCCTTACACTAAAATATACCAGTATTTTTGGTCCCATCCTTTTGCCTTTGACCTTGCTTGCTACAGCAATTTGTCCCACCCACCAAGAACATCTCAGAGATCAAATACGGACCTCAGGACTCAAGAGATTTTCCACCTTGAATTAAGCAATAGGAGTGAATAGAAAATTAGACTCGATGTTGCTGAGTTTAAATGTAGATCTCATGGCCACAACACCTGGCCTAACATCTGGAGCTGTTTCTGTTGCTTTATATAGAGAAGGTCACCAAGCATTTGAAAGCCCTGGAGAGGTCTTTAATAAATGCATTTCATAAAGTCCTGATTTATCTTTTAAAATGTTAAAAGCTCTCTTGGAAGATTGTGATCTTGAGCAGAGAAGCTCAAGATCCTTTCTCTGCTGGCTGATTTTCCAGTAAAAATAATCCTTAGTGTGTCATTACATGTGGTCATATATATAGTCATTCATGAAGTATAGCTTACCTAGAAGAGGAGATTCCACTCTTCAAGTTTGGGAAGCAATTTTTTAAAACTCCAGAATCCAGATTGTAGATTCTGATGGAAATGTAACTTAGTTTTGTCCTTTCTGTAGTCTTTTCAATAGCAGCCAGGAAAATCTTTGTAGCATATTGATGAGGATGGAGACTGTATATGCCAATATGTCCTTCAGTTTTGCATGCATGACTTTAAATGAAAAATATGTTTCCCTCTCCTTAACAGGATCAGCCGAGTGGAGGTGTCAGCATACCAGGTTTTAAAGGAGAAACTGTTTGCTCACAGGTCAGACCTCACCACTGCTTTCAAGCGCTATGACAAGAAGAACACTGGTAAGACTGTGCTACCCTGAACACAACTGATCTTGTCTGATAGGCTGCCTCAGGGGTGGTAGAACCTCCTTTTTTTTTAAGGTCTTTAAATAAAAGTTGGATAGAAATTTTTCAGGAGTGCTATAGTTGTGTATTCTTGTATGGCAGGGAACTGGACTAGAATCACAGAACAGGAAGAAACCACAAGGGCCATCCAGTCCAACCTCTTGCCATGCAGAACTCCCCAAGCAGAGCACTCTCAACAGATGGCCATCCAGCTTCTGTTTAAAAACCCCCAAGGAAGGAGACTACACCACATTCTCGGGCAGTATATTCCACTGTTCAGTAGCTCTTAGCATCAGGAAGTTCTTCTAATGTTTAGGTGGAATCTCTTTTCCTGTAGTTTGACGCCACTGCTCTTCATCCTAGTCTCTGGAGCAACAGAAAACCAGTTTGCTCCATCTTCATATGGCATCCTTTCAAATATTTAAGCATTGCGACCATGTCACGTCTTAAACTTCTCCTCTCCAGGCTAAACGTACCCAGGTCCTTAGCTGCTTCTCATAGAGCATGGTTTCTAGGACCAGATGGCCCTTAACAGCCCCCGCCAAATTTAAGATTCTATGATTTTTGGACATAATTCACTTGGGGAGTTACATCTTTGTGAACTTACCTCTGCGGGGAACAGAACTGAGCAGTATTGCAATGTCCATTTTCAAGAAGAGGTTGCAGTGACATTACTACGTAGGGGAGCCAGCAAAATGTCTGTTGTGCATTGGAACACTGACTAGGGAGTGCTGATGCATAGGTGGGGATCAGTGTGCATTACGACACCGTGGAAGATGTCTCATTATGTATCTTCACAAATCACTAGCAGGGTTTTTTGGTTTCTCTGCTATGTAGCTAAGTGTATGTAAAGCTGCATAACATGAACCACGGTAGAGATCTGTGCCCTTGAAAATTAAATAGAATCAGGTCTCATTAGTACTTTGATGAGAGGCTAGCAGGGATCTTCAGCCCAGGATCTTGCCTGAAAGTCCAGAGGGTTACTGCCAGTCAGTGTTGGCATTGCTCAGCTAGATGGACAAATGCTCAGCATAACACAGTTTCCTACATTCCTAAAGCTAAAAGAGTCGATATTCCTGACAACAGTGCAAATTACTTTACTGGCAACCAAATAATGTCTTATTATTATTTCCAAAAAAGATTCTGTATGGGAGTGGTCACTTAGTTCTTTTTTGTACTTTTAAGTGCATGATTTAAAACAAAACTAAACTGAAACTAAAAACCAGTCTATTAGTAATAAGTGACATCATAAATGAGTTACAAGCACTAAGCAATAAATTGCTTTTGTAAAGTTGTGTTCCAAGTTCTGCTTCCTAAGGCTTGAAACCTACTGAATCAATATGAATTTGATAAATCAGTAGTTACATAAGTTTCAGTTATTCATTTGGCCTGCTCTAGCTGGGACTAACAGTTGGATTTAGACTTGGATACAATACCACGCCAAGCCAAGCTAAAATATAGGCAAAGAACACCTTTGACTTCAACTGTAGCTTTTCTGTTCAACTCCTCAGTAATAGAAAGGATCACACACTGTTGTCAAAATAAGATTTCATTTTTGGCCATGCTACTGTTTCAGTTCTTAAAATGCTGTGTTGACACTCCTATCCTAACAGGCCTGATCACATTAAACGAATGGGCAAATGCGGTAGAGTCTGTCCTTCAGTTGGGGCTGCCCTGGCGGATGCTGAGGCCGCAGCTGGTGCCACACCTTACCAGGGGAAAGCTGGAATACAAGACGTGGCTCAAGGAGATAGTGACAGAGCAGCGATCAGCGGTCCAAGAGGTAACTTGTGGTAACTTTCTGTGGTTGCAAATGAACTGAGCAGCAGTGGGGACCAATGGCCTCTGTGTCAGTGGGTGCAGTGAATTCAATCCAAATTTTACAGGAATTATCCAAGATGCTAGGCCTATTCTGGGGATAGTACTCAGCACCTTGGACAGCTCCTCTAGACAAAACCCAGAGTAGATTCACCACCCACTGACATGGAAACCATCGGCTGTTGTTACTAAGACGACTTGCTAACAGTGATCTCCCAATCCTATGGGAATAATAATGCTGCAACATCAGGAGATGGGTGGAAAAATGTTGTGGGAGGAGGTGCGACAAGGTCTTCCAATGAAGATGCACGTTTCCAGGGAATAAGAAGAGCAACTAGACAAAGAAATGCCTTAAGGCAGAAGTTCTTAACCTTTTCTTTACCAGGGACCCCCTTTAAATATCTTTTCTTGCTGCAGACCACCAAGACTTAACTGAAGATTTAAAACCCTAAAGTGCATCAACTATTTATTTAAAGTTACTCATCTAGGATCTTCAAATTTGGAGAGAAGGGAAAAATAAGTAAATGCACACATACTGCTATTATAATATTTTATTGGGATAGAATCATAGAATCATAGAAATGCAGAGTTGGAAGAGACCACATGGGCCATCCAGTCCAACCTGCTGCCTTGCAGAAATACCCTCAAAGCACTCCCGACAGATGGCCATCCAGCCTCTGCTTAAAAACCTCCAAGGAAGGAGACTCAACCACACTCCGAGGCAGCCTGTTCCACTGCCGGACAGCCTTGACTGTCAGGAAGTTCTTCCTGAGGTTCAGGTGGAATCTCCTTTCCTGCAGCTTGAATCCATTGCTCCTTGTCCTGGTCTCTGGAGCAGCAGAAAACAAGCCCTCTCCTTCCTCTACATGGCATCGCTTCAAAGGGATTGATTCTGTATAAATTCCTCTTTCTTCTTTTCTTTCTCTATGTTAACTGTAAAAGCTCATAACATTTCTTCAAGTCTTTGCGGAACCATTAGGGGTTTTCTTAGGCAAGGAATACTCAGAAGTGTTTTTTTCCAGTTCATGTGAAATATAGTCTATAGCACCTGGTATTCATTGGTGGTCTCCCCTCCAAGTAATAACCAGACCATGCTTATCTTTCAAGATCAGACAGGATCTGGTGCCTTTAGGCTGTTTAGGCTGTCCAGGTTTTAAGTCTACTATCCACTATTCTTTTAGGAGACATGGCTGTGTGCATATCCAAGTCCTAGAATGCACTGTGGACTACTTTCTAGATCCATTTTGAGAGTTTTCCACATGTTCTCAGTTTTATTCTTCCACATTTTAAGACACTGGTACGCAAGTGAATGACTTCTGAAATAAAATAATGCATACAGCCCACAGACTGGTAGAAATAGTTATTCACCTAGTCACTTGTGGAAAGCACAAACTACCTACAGGCAACAAGCCATGGAAACAGCCCAAAAGTTGGTTATGGGTCCGCTGAATACTGTGGCAGAATGAGAGACATCAAGGAGTTATGAACCTGATTAATAGACTGGATTCCTGGGAAAAGATGAGGCAAACCACTGCTATATAAATATAGGAAATATATATTAAGATATGGTCCCCCCCACCCTCTGCCCTTTTTTTATGCCAGGTGACTGACTGTAACCAGTTTTCTGAAAGTAACTTTTATGACTTTATCTGCAAAGCTGTCCTTGTGTCTTCCAGAGGCTACAGTCAAGTTTGCTGGAAAACATTTACCGAAACCTCTCCAACTTGGAGACTATTTTCAATATCATAGACACAGATCATTCAGGTAAAAATGCATTAATTCTGTACTGCTAATGTCTGTCTTTCGGTTCAGTAGCCAAAGTGGTCCTTGACAAACAAGAGGCAAAACCATGTCTTAGCTCTGGGGGCTGTTGCATTATATTCAGTTGCCCTGCAGCTACTGTGATACAGGAATACTTAAATCTAACTACGTTGTATTTAGTATCTCTCTCTTTCTGCATAGGAATATATAAATTGGCTTTTTTTTTCCTCTCCGTATAGGGCTTATTTCTCTTGAGGAGTTTCGCCAGACTTGGAAGCTATTCAGTTCCCATATGAATATTAATCTCTCAGATGAAAGCATCAATGACTTGGCCCGCAGCATCGACTTCAACAAAGATGGAAATATAGATTTCAACGAGTTCCTTGAGGCATTCCGTCTTGTTAGTCAGTCACCTTCCTGACGAAAATGAAGACATCCACTAGTGGGGGAACATCCCACTGTCTGGAATGCTGGCCTGCTGAAAGAACTTGCTTCTAAATCCAGAACAATCTTTCAATGAATACAAAGGTTTGAGATTTTGTGTTTCTGTGAAAAGAAAACCCAGACTTAAAAAAAAAAAAGCTTGTAATTTTTCATTACTGTAGATCAGCGGTTCTCAACCTGTGGGTTCCGACCCCTTTGGAGGTCGAATGGCTCTTTCACAGAGGTCGCTTAAGACCATCGGAAAATACGTATTTCGGATGGTGTTGGGCGCCATTCCCTCCTCGGTGGTGGTGCGCAAGCGCGAGCCACGCGCTCGTGTCCTCCTGCCCCCTTTGAAGTACCTGACTAAAGAAGATTTTCTTGGCATCGAGGGAGAGTGAGTTGGAAGGGCAATCTCCGACCAGCCACTCCGAGGCTCAAAGAAAGCTAAAAACATCTAGCATAAGGGAGTCTGAGAAGGCAAGAATTAAAAAGAAGGTGAAAGGAAAATCACCTGGTAATGCAGTTAAGCCTGTTAAGGGCGGGGAAGGGCTCCCAACCGCTCCTTCTGCTTCCGGTCGCCATGTTGAAAAGAGGCGTTCAGAAAGCAAGGGAGGGGGCTAGGAGAGGAAGGAGCTCTCCTGACCAATCCCAGCTCGCCAGCAACACAACCAATCACACTCAAGCACGCGAGCAGCCTCTGCCAGGAGGAATGGCGGCCTCTCCGTCAGCAGTCCCTTGCCCTTCTGTGTTAGCGGATACAGCAGCGCAGGGCCATTTAGCACTGTGTCTGGTGTCCTTATTCACTAGGAGTCAAACTGCAATGCCCATGGAACGCAAAGAGGTAGGATTTGAACCTCCTGTGTCCTCAGTGTCTTCCCAGGGGAATGTGTCTGAGTGTAGTAGGGAGGTGATGAGACAAATGATCGCTGAAGAAATGGAGGTGCATGTGAATAGGCAAACAATATTAGTGAAATGATTTCACAAAATACATAACAAGTTTAAAAAATGTATTGCAAGTTGGACAATTCATTGAATTTGAATGTAATCTCATTATTAAGCAGTCGACAAACTACTTCCATAAATCCTTCATTTTCACGTGATTTTCCTGATGACACAAAAGTCATTCAAGCTGAATCAAATGATGCTGGTATGTGTTTACCAAAAAAGTCTACCTGTAGGTCCAAAGTGACTAGAGTTGAGGAATCTGCTTTGTCACACTCTGAACAAATCAACACTGAATCTGAAAATGATGAGGAACCAGATTTGGCAGATACTCATGGGGATAATGACTCTAAATCAGATGGTTCTATTTCCGAGGAGGAGGATGCAGAAGATGATAATAAAGTGAGATTATTTTCCTCAGATTCTTTTAAAATTTGCTGAAAAAGGTGTTGGTAACTCTGGGACTGGACAGTCTGGAGAGTGCCACTTCAGATATTGATAAAAACAAGAATGTTGCATCAATTGTAAGGAATAAGCCTACAAAATCTAGTGTTATTCTCATGCCAGATTTATTTTTGTATTTAATTCAGTCTGAATGCAGTGAAACCAAATCTTCAAACTTTATATCATTTATGGTGGACTAAATATCAGATATTTACATTACGATTCATAACAGTAGCAAAATTACAGTTATGAAGTAGCAACGAAAATAATTTTATGGTTGGGGGTCACCACAACATGAGGAACTGTATTAAAGGGCCGCGGCATTAGGAAGGTTGAGAGCCACTGCTGTAGATCATCGTTTTTCTTGTCCTTACACCAGCTATAATATGACCAAGATGACAATTTAACTTGCATTAGCAAGTTCAGATTTTAAAGTCCCATCAAATTTCAAGGGATAGCAGAAAATGAGGGTGCTGATACAGTTTAAGTTTAAAATGTTTTGACTGAAAGCCACCTGTGATCAGACGCATTCAAGCTGGCATCCTGTTGGTGACACAGACAGGCACAACTACTTCCACAGAAGCAGCTGGACATTTTTGTCCAATCTGTAATGGCCGCACTGTTCAAGGCTGCGTGACTTGCATATGTGATGCCATTGCACATCTATGCACAATGTGCATTTAGCTACATGTTGTTGCTATTCTCTAAGGAGGTGACATAGTACAAGTCAGGAAAAATCCATGGGTTACATCTCCTCAGTGTAGGATCGTGGGCTCAATTTTTCAAATGTAAGCATTTACAATCCCAAAAATGGCAGTTGCTGCTTTATGTATGGAAGAACAGGCTGCTCCATTTTTATTATTTTTGTGTAATCAATAAAACTAATGTGTAAATAAAAATGTGAGATGCCAAGAATTAAGCTGGGTGATATCTCACCCTATTACATTTTAAACTAAGCTGGTCACTGTGTTGGTTTTTGGAGGGCTTTGGCACCCCCTCCCTTGTAGAGTTCATAAAACCAGCTCTTGATTCAGCTCAGAGACAGCAGCTGTCACCTTCACAGCTTCTTTCATAATAAATCAACAGTGTCTTCTATGCTGTGTGGTTATTCTACCTTCCTGCCTTGGCTGTTCTAGATTCCAGTTTTGGCTTTCAGCATGGAGGAAAAACACGCACCACAGTGTGAGTTACAAAGAACACAATTCCTGCACTGTGTCTTATGAAAGCAGCAATGTGGCAGCGACAGCTGGTGTTTTTGCCAGTGACGACTTTGTAACTGTTACCTCTGTTCAGACTGATGTAGCATTCTTCAGCACTCAGCGTAGCATTCTTCTACCTACACAATACTCGGTTAGAATTCAGGACCATGAATTTCTGAAAATGTTTACATAAGTGTTCCATTGCAAACAGCATAGAGCAGGAGATTTGAAATAAAGATTTGATTTTATTACCTCTTGGAAAGAGTGATGTTGCAAATTCTGATAAAGTAGAATGATAGAAAAATATAGGCTGCTTCTGATAATTAACAGGTTTACCTTCTACCAACACTTCCTCTGCACAATCTGTTCCAAAGAAGCACATTGGACGCCCAGATGTTTCCCGTATAAACCACCAGGTTCAAAGGCTTTATTTAGCTACAGTTTGTCTAGAAAGGCTGGACAATGATTGGAGAGCATAAACCCCATCAGTTATTTTGACTTCTGCTTTGTCTGGAGAAAAAAAATTATTTCCTACCAGTATTATTAACACATTTTTTAAAAAAACAAACATGAACTTGATATTGTTGAAAATGCAGGTTTAGGTTACAGACCAGCTTCTAAGGAATCTAAAGTCTTTTTCCTTGAAACCAAGCACGACTTCATAAGCCTAAACCCCATGAGGTCTGAAGCTCAAAAACAGGGAAAGGATATTGATAGCACTGGTGCTCTCTCAGAACCCACACTAAGGTTTATTGATTTAAAAAAAAAAACACCTAGTGAGTTTTGGTCATAGAGAGAAAGCAATGTCATCCACTGGCCGCTGAAAGAAAGACAGGACTCATCAACTGAAGACTCCTCCTCTTATAGGGATGCTTTCATTTAATCCATGCTCTATCAGCTTTATATCTTCCAGGTCATCTTTTATGATGCTGATCAGATGACTCAGACCTTCTTGCTGCTGCTTCAAATGCTAGAAGACAGAGAAAGAAGTCAAGCAAATGCTTCTTCTCGCTGGCCTTTTCAAGCAAGATTGGCAAGAAATTGACAATCAGCACATAGATTGTAAAATGCAACAAGGAAGTCATAACTTCCTATCCTTATCCTTTGCCTCCCTGAGGATGAGTAGGTGGCACAAAGACAGTGATTATTTATTTGGGGGAAGGAAGGGTGCTAAAAGCCTCTCTTTCATGTACAGTAACCTTTAAATCAGATTCCAGTATTAGGTCATGATGCAACATGATTCATTAAGCTCTGATTAGAAAACTTGTATCTATCAAAGACCTGTTTATCACATTACTAGTATTTTCACTGACAGTTTAAAACCGAAAGTACATTAATACAAATAAGCTACTGCTGTTAGTTAACAAAGAGCTCCACGCAAATCACGCATGTGCCAAGCAAGCAAGCAAACTTCTGGCACAGAAATGGCATCCCTGGAATCTCACAGTATTTTTTTTTTAATAAACAAAGCTTCAAGGATTCATCTGAAGGCATATTTCAGCTATCTTTCTTGCACCATATCCCTTGCAACAGAAGTGCCAAATTCTATAAGCATAAATTGTTGTGTGCCTTCAAGTCGTTTCCAACTTCTGGCAATCCAAAGGTGAACTTATCACAGGGTTTTCTGGGGGCTAAGTGTGTGAGGTGCATCCAAGGTCACCCAGTCGATTTCCATGGCCAAGCAGGGAATCAAACCCTGGTCTCCAGGGTCATAATCCAGTGCTTAAATCACTGCATCAAGCTGGTTCCGAGAATAAACACTGGAAGTAAAATGCATATCGAGGTTCTTTCTATTCTGAATAAACTTTTATTCTGTGGGCAAAATTCTACTTTTATGCAGCTAGCACAAAGCCCTACTCTTGTCTTATGGATAGCACTATAGTACATTGTTATAATTTATGGTCCATTCTAGAGGCCTCAGATTCAGTTAGTAACCAGGTTTCTTTACTAGTGATGGTGAACAAAAGCTAGGAAAGAAACTTGCCTTCATCCATCAACCATTTGAGTTTATAGCCTGTAGTATTAGACGCAGTAGACGCAGCAAACTGTATGTCAGTTGCTGGGGAATGCAAATTAGAGGTTGCAGTTATAATGAGATCCTACTGGTAGACATCCCAAAGGTCTTGGCCCACTATGTAAGCAGAATGCTGCTCTAGATATCAGATGGGCCTTTGGTCGGATACACTTTGGCTCTCTGTATGTTATGACTGGATTTGCAAAGATAACTAAGAAGTTACTACACACCTGCTTGATTTCACGCAACAGGTCAGCATCAATGTAGTACCTCTCTTCTGATCTCACAGCGCCAAAGTGGTTCTGCATCCTAATCTGAGACATTAGCTCATTCAGCCGACCCTGGAAGAGAAAGACAGAAGTTGGTGGTTGACTTTGTTTTTGTTATTGATTAGATTAGGCAAGAGTTGTAACAAGTATCAAGAGATTTATTTTAAAGAAGTTCTATTAACAGCACCTCCAAGCTCCATTTCTCAGATATAATGTATCAAAGCAGTATGATAGAATGAACTCAGGTTGACCATGAAAAACTTGCATTTTCCCCACCTACCTCTCTTCCCATCAGGTAGAACAATTTAGCACATCAAGGAGAAAAGTTTAGATTTTCCCAAGAGCTTAGCTGTGTACTTGAACTGATTTGGAAGTTATGTTTCATAGAATATTGAAATGTGTGACTCTACCACCTGCAGTCTGAAACACTGTATGTTCTATTCTGCCATCTTACTCTGCTAATGAAGCCACTGTTAGCAAGACTAGTAAAGACCTCACCCACAAGCCCTGGAGAAACGCAAAATAACTGACAAGAATGACTGGTGAATTACATGGCCTACCTCATTATTTTCTCCCTCTGAGGATGCAAGCTTAAGCCTGGTTACTTTAAATTAAGCTTCACTTTTCAGGTTGGGAAGCTTCTGAAAATATATCAGCAACAGAGTAGCAGCCTACTTAAAAGTTGCTCAGGGTTTTCTGAAGTCACTTATTTTAGAATTTACTAAGAAAGCTACCACCACATTAACATGCATCTAAACTTAAGGGAACAGGAAGAATAGCAATGACACACATGGATGGTAGACCTCTAAATCCAACTACTAACTTCAATAACACCAACTCACTTATGATATCCCACAGATCCCACAGTGTCTGCTTGCTCTAGTTGGGAGTAGTAATTGGATTTAGGCTGTCTTTGATGTTACAGTCTGGGAGATTTAAGACTGACACAAAGAGTTTCCTGACAGTCAGGGCTGTCCGGCAGTGGAATGTGCTGCCACGGAGTGTGGTGGAGTCGCCTTCTTTGGAGGTTTTTAAGCGGAGGCTGGATGGCCACTTGTCGGGAGTGCTTTGAGGGTTTTCCTGCATGGCAGGGGGTTGGACTGGATGGCCCTTGTGGTCTCTTCCAACTCTACATTTCTATGATTCTATGATTCTATGAAAGAGTTCATGGGGAAAATATCAGGGCAAATTCACAGTTCTGCTTGCCATTACTCTAGCATCTGGTCCGAGGCCTTGAGCTGCTAACCTTGAACTGCGTTGGTGCATTGAGTTCACACTGAATTGTATCCAACTGTACACGGAGCTGTTCCTCATCAGCTTGGATGGCATAGCCACTTTTCCTCTGGATCTCTTGCTTGATTAAAACCTGTGCAAAGAAACAGATTCTACATATCAGAAGGCTGCCTTTTTCTAAAGGGAATTGTGTTCTGTATACAGACATGTAAAGGCAAGCATAGAATGGAGAACCATCCCCACCAAAAATGTATACTTAATGCCTTACTTCTGCCACTTCTCCTCTCAAGTAATCAGCCTCAGGAAGTAGGTCTACAACCATGATGACTGTAAGAAACCTCCATGTTCACAGGCAGTGTGGCTCTAGCACACTGCTGTGGAGTGAAGAGCTAGACGAGACTACATGAAGGGCCTTTATTTCTTGACTACTGGCTTCCCAAAAGTACATGGCTAGCCACTGTTATATCAAAAGCTGGAACTGCATGGGACTGGGACTCCTCCTTCTATGATCTTAGATATCATACCCTTAGTGTAGAGGGAGGGAGGGAGGGAGACAATTTGTTGTTTATTGTTGTCAAGTCAGCTTCCACTTATAGTGACCCTATGAATAGGAGACCTCTCCAACACACTGTCATCAAGAGGTCCTGAAAACTCACAGCTATGGCTTCCTCCATTTAGTCTATCAAGCTGTAATGTGATCTTCTTTTCCTACTGCCTCTAACTTCACCATCTTTTCTAACAAGTCATGTCCTCTCATTATGTGGCCAAAGTACGATAGCCTCAGTTTGGTCATTTTGGCTCATAGGGAAAATTTCTGGCTTGATTTGCTCCTGAACCCATTTATTGCTCATTTTGGCAGTCCATGGCATCCACAAAACTCTCCTCCAGCACTACGTTTCAAATGAATTGATACTCTTCCTGGAAATACAGTGCATGAACAATCCTGACTTTGGTATTCAATGATTAAAAAGTATCTGAGACAATACTGGGAGGTAAAAAGGGCACCTAGTAACTGTTCAAACTGAATCTTGAACTTAAGGTTTTCTGAACTCTCAGCAATCTTAATCTGCCATTACTATATAGATAAAAGCAAAGGCCTACCTGTAACGTTCTGTGAGAAAGGTCCATAAGTTTCCTTTTGTACTGAGCTATTTTGGCCATTGTTGTAGTCTGGTTTTTTTGAAGCTCACTAATGTCTTCTGAGATTATCTAGAGACAGGGAGAGATGAGTTCAAATGTACAGCAGGAATACGTATGTTTGGATTGTACAGCTTTATTTAACCCTTGGTATTCCTTATAATTTATTAGCCTTTCAAATCTTGAGGGTGCAGTCTGTAATTAGTAACAGAATTGTGGGGCTAGAAGCAAGTCAATGGTATTGTCCTAGCTAAAAGGAAAACCATGCTAACTCTCCATAAAATATAACACACACATATATTTCAGATCACAACTTGCGCAGAGAACACCACCACATGTGGTGAACCACACTGCCAATGCTTTGTCAGAAAACTTAGTTACCAGTCACCTGATTCTAACAATTAGATTTAAGCAGCTTTGGTAACAGAATCAACTCTATAATTATCAGTTCTTCAGGTAAAGTAATCTCATTGATATAGCCACTGGAAAGAATAAGCCAGGGTGATCAAACTTCAACAAGAACACATGTAGTGGTGGGAACTCCTGCACCAGGGATGGGAAATAAGTGCAGGGATCCTTCCTTTCCTCTAATGCCTATCTCAGTTCAGTGCCAATCTCTTCAGTAGAAAAACGTGGCCTACAGCACTTTGGACTGCTGTCTTATAAAATCCTCCCCTTGCAAAAGAGGGAAGAAGGCCTATCTCTTCTTCAGCTCTGGTTACTTTCCTTATATATCATAATACCTTCTCACCCCCATCTGAATATTTTTTTCAGTGGCAAATGCTGTCTTTGGCATACAGAACACAATTTACAATGCAAAGTTGGTCAATCTTTTAGACAAAGCTTCTATGGTCATATTTCACAGGGTGCGAGTGAAGAAAGCGACTTACATCTAATCTTGTTTGATGCTGCTTTGTCATTTGGTCTTGGACCTTCAGCCTCCTCAGGAGTTCTTTGAAGCCAACCATTGGCACTGGAATCAGCCTACAGAAAACAACTGATGTATTATTTTCTTTTTTCTGCAAAGCAAATGCTAAAAATCCAGAAGCCAATACTTTATAAAGATGGACAGAAGACACCAAAAAGAAAAGGTTATCCTAAATGGGGAAGCAGGATTTCTTGTTTCCCCTTCACAAGAAAAGAACACTTTTTTTGGTCATCGATAATTTCAAAGCTCCTTAACCTGGTTCATACAAAGATGCATACCACTTCATTTCTCTAATTAGACTGCCACCGATTTGACGCCTTGAAGTTGAAAGTGTCTAGTTATCCCTCTGTAAGCTATTTTGTCTGGGGCTATCCAAGAAGTTACTAACAAAAATAGAAAGCCAACAACAAGCATGCATATACAGGTCATCATAAATATACACGTTTAGAATTACGAGAAAAGGAAACCAAGTAACTATATTAGCACTTGCAACAATTTGTTATAGTTTTGACAAGCTCCAGTGAGGCAAACCTTGATTCACTTCCCAAGTCACTGTTTACAGGCTCAGTAAACTCAGATCTTATTTAAAAGTTTAGAAAAGGTGTGCAGTACAACTCAATAAGCTGTACAACCCAGAACACAAATAAATATACTCAATTATCAGAAACCTCCTTCAACATGAACTTTTAGCACCGATTTTTCCCAGTATGGTAGCTTTTAATACAGGGAGACATTCAGATCTCCAAGCTCCCATGCAGATTCTGCAAAGCTTCAGTTCTGCACATTCCTACAATGAATTTAAATTATGTTTTCAGAGGCACTAAATGTTTTCAGATCCTAAGGCCTGTGGCTATTTTCCAGCTGCTCTTCCTGAGTGCTGTAGTCTTCACAATGTGCTTGATTTTATATGATCGAAAGTTCACTTTCACTATTCCTCCCTCAGAAAGACGGCAAGCCACACATCTCACTTTTCAGGATCTGGATTATCCACTTTGGCCTGTTCCCAAATGATGGGGTCAACACCTGCAAGGGAAGAAAAAGTAACATCAGTGAAGATAACCTCTGAGATGGTATATCCTCTTTTCCCAACTTTCTATTATTAAAGTGCTTTCTAAGCACCAGAAAGAGCACTTAAGAGGTCTGTCCAAATGTATTTTGTCAGTGAGAAGTTGTATCTCTTGAAGATGTGAAACATCATCCATCACCAACCAAACGCACAATAACTGAGCTAGAAGACTATCTGCTATTTAGATGTCTTTATCAACAGTGCGTAGAAATAAGATGACAAGGGGCTCAAGTATCAATCTCCCACTCTATTGACACATCCCATACTGAAAAAGCACTCTACTCTTCATTCTGCTCCCATTTCAACAGGGCTAGCATATCATCCAGACAACAGTTTAGCTGTAGCATGCAGTACCTGCAGGTGGATGCTGTAGCAGCTGCTTGACTTGTGCAGGTGAGAGCTCTGTTCTAGCCATGGTCAGGGTAACTCCAAGCTGCTGTAGCTGGCTTTTTATGTTTGCTTGTTCAAAGTGTGCATACAGGGTGGTGGCCGGAACTCGCCTGGAAGTCCCATTTGGTGACCTCTCAACCACATAGATGATTACCTCAGTCCTAAGAGATCAATAAAACTATTGAGATGAATATATTGATTTTTATAAGATTTCACTTTCCACTCTTCAGGACAAAACTAGTTAAGACCATGTCACAACTGTGGGATATTACAGTGAATACAGTCAGTGTTGCCCAATGCCAAAAAGGATTGTATTTCAAACCACTATTTTTCATTGGAAAGGAAAATTGGGCTTAGGCACTGTGTTGAATGTACAGTTAGAAAAAATTATAAATCAAGTAACAAAAGTTTTCCAGTTGCAAGGGCACTCAGCACACGGATCACAGATCCTTCTGCCCCCTGAGCTTGTACTGATAAGGTTTTTCTAAGGTAGGGATGGGCTATTGTGGAAGGCTAGGGGGCTATATTAGTCCCCCAAGAGGACTTTACCTGGCTGCTCTCCAGGCACCTCTCACCCTTCTCCAGTCAGTGAATAGCCAGTAGGAGAAGCACAATCTGGTAATTAAAAGATGCCTTCTTGGTGTTGGGGACACAGAACTGCATGGACAGAGCATTCTGCTTGCTGCCCAATGTAGGATATTGGCCCAGGTGTCTCACTGGCAAAAAGAGAAGAGGGGAAACCAGGTGGAATGGGGGGAAGCTATAGCAGCTGACCATCCTCACACCAGAGATATGAAGATAGCTAATCTGCTTAGATACAATCAGAATGTTAATGTATACAATCAACAATCTATACAATTCACTCACAGGTCATCTGGCATTGTCTTTACGCCATCAACATTTACAGTGAGAGTCTGGTTTGAACCCAAGAGTTTGTGCAACGATTCCACAAGTTGTTGCTGCTGACTTCGGATCTCTGCTTCCTTTTTGTTGAAAACCAATGCAACCAAGCCGTCTTCATCCTTGTTGTTGGGCATGCAGCTGTAGCCCACAGCCTGTGAAAGACAACAGCCTCTTGAGTTTAAAAAAGACAGGGAACCATTTTTCTTCACTAATACAGCACTAGAGAGACATGAAAGATAACAGGTACTCCATGTAAAGTAGCCACAGAGATTACCACAAAATACCTCAAAATTTTAACTATCTCACTGACAAACCATTTTAAGTCAAATGGCCTTCAGATAGATATATGCAGACTCATCATACCTTGAATCTGCAGAATGGATTCTCCTGTGTGAATTCCACTGGGGCAATGTTACTGTTGAAATATCCTTTGCCTGTGCCCCAAAATGCCTGCAGCTGGTTCCACTTGGCCAAAATAGCATCTCGTTCATCTCCCAAGAGTGTGGGTGCAGAAAGGGCACTTGCTGTGTTTATCAGTTGGTTGGATTGGGTAGGAGCCTGAGCAGGTTGACTGAAGAGGCCTCCAAGTGCTGAAAATTTGGACAGAAAGACAGATGTTCACAAAAGCACAAAAATGACACACAAAAGTGCAGTCATTCAAAGTCACCACCACTGCTTCTTTTTCCAAACTGTCCAACAACCTATAAGAGACACTGTCCTACCCCAACACCACAAATCTTGCAGAAGCAACAAACACACAGGGCCAAGCTTAAGGGTCCAGGATGCCAAGATGAACATACCAACCTGGGTGCACAAGACTCAAGTGTTAATCTGAGCATCCTACCTACAGTGATCTGGGTTGGGGGGAAAAAAAGAGCAGTACATGTCTTTAAACTTCCCTGCCCCAGGTTCTACAGATTATTTCGGTACTAACTACAAAAAGAATTTCCACCAACTAATTTCTGTATGTCTCCATTTCAATTTCCTGTTTGATGTTGTCGTTTAAAAAAACAGCAGAAGATGGCTTTACATTAAAATTATATTACCCAGCACTACAAATATGCTAAACTGTCAAGTCATAGCTGTGTAAAAAAAAGATGAAGATGGTTCTGAGAAAGTGACGAGATGATGTTTTGATATGGACTTGAACACCTGCATCTCTTTCCCTAAAACTATCCTCAAGTTACACTGGCAGCAGGGAAGGAATACCCTTCCTGTATGTGGATGGTGCTTTCAAACTAGCCCTTGAGACAATATGCAGATACTTCAGTATCAACACTGGTTCTATTTATTTTTGACGCAAACAGAAAACATTATGGTAGTAATATTGGTGAAGATATCACAGAAGAGTAAAAAGTTAAAGGTGGAAAAACACCCTACTCTTGATAGACCTGAAGACTACATTTTTCTTCTCCACACACGCACCCTTTTCTCTTCATCCTCCTTTACACTTGTATTGTTTCTTTTTAAGACAGTAATCCTCCAAGCAGGAATCACCTTATTTTAGTTGACTGTGCTTAAGCTGTCCTGTTAGCATTTTTTTTTGGCAGAGAATAATAATAATCATACTATACATTAATACATGTAACATATTCCATGCTGCGAATTAGGGACTGGCAACAGAAGCCCTTAAAACCAAGTCTAACCTAAACTCAAACAGTACCAGCATGTGTCCCCCAACTGTCAGCACAATGGCAGGAGAGAGAAATAGAATGGTGGCTATGATAATAGGTTTTGGTTCTAATTCAGTCTGAAGGACAGAGGTCAAGAGGTGGCAAGATGGCTTTTTATCCTTTCTTCAAAGATCATGGGAAATAAATCTCTGCCCATGAATTTCAATCTGGCTTTACAATATATTTTTCATGGGCATTTTCAGCAGCAGCAACAATAACAACAACAAAAAGTAATGTTGGACATAAGTGAGCCTACTGAAAATAATAGTTAGGATGGTCACTTGAAAAACTCAGCCAACACGCAGCTGACAAATTCTATCTCTTTGCCTGAGGGGTGGCTAACCAGCAGGTGATAAGAATGAAAGGGTAGCACATTCCTTGGGGGTAGCTGCATCTCAAGTCACAGGAAAGAAAAAGATGCTGCTGCCCTCTCGGGAAAGAACAGTTTGATCTAACATACAGACATTAACGCACAGGCATTAAATACAATCTATGAAAAGAACTACTTACTGGGTTGCTGCTGCTGGGTGTTGAAACCACCAAATCCCAAACCTGTCCCCAAGCCTGTGCCAAGGCCAGTACCAGTGCCTGTTGCTGTTCCAAAGCCAGTACCAAATCCAAAACCTTTGTTTTGGGTAGCACCAAATATCCCTTGAAATAAGAAACAAGAAAAAAAAAAGAGTGAAGAATTGCTAAGGAAAGAGATTAATTTCCCCCAACTAGTAATCAGAAAAACAACTAATATGTAACCAAAATAATGGGCTCTTACCAGTGGCACCTGTGTTGGTAGGAGCTGAGAAGCTAAATGTAGATCCGCTTGTGGTAGTTGTCGTCCCAAACCCGCCAAAGGTCCCTGATGAATCAAATGTACAGGTCAAAAGGGAGAGCTAAGATCTCAAAAAGCAAAGAAGTTTGATGCTCACATGCTGGTAGGTTGAAGGAAGTGAGATGGTAACAAATGGATGCAGCTGATATGATCAAGAAACATCTCATACTCATACATTATCCTCATATAAAGTGGGAGCTATTGCACGGAAAAGTAGGCAATGCTGACACACTTAACCCTGATTGATCTTTACAGACAAATTGCATTGCTACTTTTCTCAGTTCTGGTTATTTGGGGGGTGGTAGTAACTGTTATTACTGGAGAAAACACATTATATCCATTCATCCCTGTAACAACAGGTAGAACATTTCTTTTAGTGTTAACTTGGATGCTAGCTTCTAATGTTTAGCAAAGTAAAAGAGTCTACAACAATTTCCCAAGTAAGGCATGGATACTGTCTAAAATAGAGCCATGCAACCTTCCTGCCAAAGCAAATATGAGCATGACCAAAACCTGAGTGAACCAGTATGCTATTTTCTTCTACTTTATCTGGTCACATTTCTTCCAGTGTCAAATAAAGCATCCACCCAGGCCACAATTCAAGCCTAAAAGTTCTAAGGCACAAATGTTTTCTCCAAGCCTCAAAGCCCTGACTGACAGGCCAGGGAATCTCACACTGGGTGCATCTAAGTGTTCTCTCGTGGCACCCGTAACCTATTTTTCTGGACAGATCTGTCTGACAGATGCCCTCTCCTATTTACTGACATTACCAAAACACTAATTACTAATTTTTCTAAAGCACACAGTAAAAAATAGGCAGGGGAAATTCATCTCCTTTAGTGAATTTGGTGGTAGTGAAAAACCCTTTGTTGCCTTTTCAAGACTAGAGACCAGTGGGTGGGCACTGGGGCAAATAAAAACGGAATCTGCCCAGGGCAGGAGCAAGAACTGAACTTCTCTGTGTTGTCTTGTCACATTCCAGGCAATATGCTAGTGTGATACGGAGCTGGTCCGCTGGAGCCCTACAGCTACATACTCTGCCCTTGTCATGGGTTGGATGGAATACTGACCACCCCTTGCAACTGGGGTGGAAGAAGCAATATTTTTTAACAAAAAATCTATTCAGTACAATACCCACTCTTAAAAACTACTCTAGCATATCAGTGTTCATCATGTGACCTACAGACCTCAATGACACTTAAACAGGTGACTGGCATAGATTATTATCTTGTGAACTCTCCTTACATGGTAGAGTATTTTCCGCCTTAGAAGCCTAAATAGGTGCCAGGGAACTCATTAAATAGCTTCACTTCATCCAGGAAGGAGCCCACAGACACAGTTTCAATTAATACAATTATTATCTGTCTTTGAGGTCACTTTGTCTTTGATACCAGCACCTATACTGATCCTGCTAGCCTGTTTGAACAAGCACCATGCTTGTTCCAAATACATTGCTTCTGCTAGTCTGGAAGCATCCTAAATCTATCCGAATTTGCAATCTGTACCTGTGCGTGACAAGACTAGACTAGATTTACAGCTACTTTTTTTTTTCAAAACCACTTTAATGTGACAATGCTAACCACTGCAATCTAGCATGTTTGTGTTATATGTTCTTTCTTTAACACCAGTTCTCCAAATGCAATTTTAACTGACAGAAAGTACAGTTGAGGAAGCAATTCTGTGCAGCCACAGAGCAAATGAATTATGATTTGGATTAGTATCTGAACAACTGGTTTTGAATTGCTAACATGAGAGTAATACAACACAAAGTATTAAAACTGTTGCATAATACAATACAAAAACAATGGGACTATGGAATGGTTATAATTTTATATACGAACAGCTACAACAACTAAAGGCTAAAAATATTCAAAATACTAAACATTAGTACCTGGTAAATTTCTGAAAAAGGACATACCAGTGTCTGACTATTCAAACTCAGCTAAAACTGGAGAATCAACTCATCCTACAACCAACAGATTAGAGGTTGGAGCTCAGAACGTTTAAAAATCTGGAGCTTTTTGTCAAAATTAGCATGATCTCTAAGTCCGAAAGTGAGGACTGTTGTTTTGTTTTGAGCTGATCGTATAAAATTTGTTTCTTTCACAAAACCTTGATAAATTGTGGCGGGTTTACAATGACTGAAATCCAATGAAGAGACACAGGAAAGAGGGGAAAACATAAATGCTGTAGAGTCCAAGAATTCGAGATACAGAAAATGCATTTTTAAAAGTTAACTTTGCAGATGCTCAGCACCATTACCAAGCAATCATAATTTTACATCCCTATTTGCAGCCTCTGTATAATGACCTTGGCCTGGCCTGCTAGGATGCTAAGATACTTATGCTCATTTTGTTCAGGAAGAAACTGCTTTAGCAGAAGCCACTTTGTTGGTAGTCTTTCTAGCAAATTGCTATGGATTTCCACTTTAGCAGTTGCTGTTTGGCTTTCAATCTTGTGCTCATAATTGACTTTGGGGGCAAAATCATATTTTGGTGAGTGAAGCTTTCTTTTGGCAAATGGTTTGGCTAATGATACCAAAATGCCTGATTAACCCCTGGTTTAATAATCCAATCCATACCAACATGGATTCAAAGCTGGAAGTATAAAGACCTAGGAGGGGAAATAACCCCAATTCCCTGCTCTCTCCTCCTGTTCCAGGCCTTCACATATCTAAGGTTGATTCACATTTTAACACAGCTTCACATACATACTGTAAACAGATGAATTAAGGAGGGGAACTGAGAATTTTAACACCCCTTCCCGTAAGAATTATAAGCCCCCCAACAGAAAAGAACATACATGGTGGGATACAAGCTAGGAAGGCATGATTGGCTGTATACCTTCCTGGGCCAGACATGGGCAGCTCCCCTTCACCCTTTACATCAGCATCACAGCATGTAACTAATCAAACACTGTGTTCCCACAAGTGCTGGGCAATGCATGGATCAGCTCTCAAGCGATTCCATGGCTTTCTCAGCTGCACAGACTTCCCCATTCATTTCACAGGAAGACCTGACCTATGCTTTCTTCTATTTACATAAGAACTGTAACACCCAGCAGAAAAAATGGGGAAGCACTAGGTGCATTCAGACAAAGCTTTTTCTGTGCAAATGCCCTGTCTCATTCAGAAAAGTTTATGGGAGGTGCAGATGTTGCTTTCATTTAGCACAGCAGTTCTCAACCTCTGGTCCTCCAGATGTTTTGGACTTCAGCTCCCAGAATTCCTGATTATTGCCCAAGCTGGCTAGAACTTCTGGAACTGAACTCCAAACAACTGGAAGACCAGAGGCTGGGAACCACTGATTTCACAGCTCTTGCATTTTCCCTTCATTATTTCTTCTTCTTCTTCTTCTTTTCTTCTTAATCAGGAAAAAAACTTTTAAAGAAAAAGATGGAACAGCCATAGAACACTTCTCAGTGGTGAGCCATAGGAGACTTCTGTCTAGAAGCATCCTTCTGTAACCATTACAGCTCTAGCACCCTTAAATAACTGCTAAGCCAGGACAGACATTTGGTCACAGCTGCTTCAACAATAAAACAGTCACTAGTCTCAGTGGATAAATTAAATGTTTCAGAAACAAATCTGTGCTTTTAAATAGTTTAAGAATAAAAGCAAAGGAAATATTCCCCTTCCGCTTACACTGTTCTGAAACAGGACCCATGGATTTTAGTGCAATTTGCTGCCATGAGATTAAACCTCACCTGGACTATAAGCGAATTCTTGGACCCTTCCCAGCAACAACATAATTACAAACACCACTTGTGTGCATTCTCTACCTGCGCTGGCTAGATTGTTACCAAAATTGAATGGCGGCGTCGAGGTAGTAGAGACACCAAAATTCCCAATATTAAAATTCACTGCAGGATTAGCAGTTAATCCGAAACCCCCAAAATTAAACCCACTGGCAGTGGAGTTTGCTGTTTCAAGCCCACCAAATCCTGATGAGCGGGAAGCAGAAAGAAAGCAACACAATGTTAGTGAGAAATCAAACATCTAAACAGTAAAACTATTTTTGATTAGGAGAAATGAGAACAGATGTACAGGAAGCAAAAGACATTACTTTGCATCAAGCAGCGCTATTAACTAGAAGTTAGGATTTCTGTTTCTAATTCTGTAGGGCAAATTAAATTTATTGCCAAATATTATATCAGTTGTTACATCAAGCATATTAGAAAAGTGTTTTCCAGTATGAGAACATGATGCTCTGAATGACTGATATTCTAGAAGATTTGGAAATAATGAAGCTTGTAATAAAGTGGGTCTTAAGATTTTCTAGACACAAAGCCACAACGAAGTGTAAAACTCTCGATAACCTTGTTATTCCCCTTGCTCCATCTGTACTGAAGATACTACAAATACAGCAGTGCATCCGCTACATGCTGATGCAACATATTTCACATTTATAATAGGCCTTTTGACTGTTCAAATCCCTCTACATACTATATTGTAGTTTTCATTATTAACACAGAGACAGCAGGTCAGCTACATATTGCAGTTTGCCAAGGGTGAAACACTCAACTTTTGCAGTGCAGGCATGTGACAACAAGAGGTTTGTCTAACCCCTGGTGGGAAACTGTATGTGTCTTTTAGGATGTATTTGTCCAGATAAGTCATGCACTCTGCATGCCTACTGTACAATACAGTACAGGCTTTGGTTGCAGGACTCCCCTGTGGAAACCAAAATTCACAGATGCTCAAGTCCCATTACGTACAATGGTGTAGTAAATGGTATTCCTTATATCAAACGGCAAGATCAAAGTTTGTTTTTTGGTTTGTTTATTTATTTGGAATACTTTCAAGCCATTGTTGGTTGAATATATGATACAGAATGCATGAAAATCAAACGCTTATTATGTATCAAAACAGAGTATTATTCAGATGGCAGGAACCTGAAACTAGAAGGTTGCCTAGATAATTCACATGAAGCAACATCTGAATAAAAGAGTTTCTGGATCACAGCTCACACTCTTCAACTTTACACCTCAAAATGTGAAGGAGCATTGCCTTTGTTTAATTACTTGTTAAACTACTTTAACTTAAAAATACTAGTCCTTTGGTATCTTAAACTTTGGCTCACCTAAAGCAACACTGACTGCTTTTTGAAAAATATGCCAAGTTTCACAAATGTTCTACATTAAGGTCACCATGCATACAAAGCAACCCATGCTTGTTTTGAAATTTGAAACCTGGTCAAGATCCAATGGCCTATTCACTGTCACAGCAAACTACGCTGTATTTTCTCAAAATCTTCAATAATACAGCCTTTTTCCCAATCAAAGAACCATAAACAACAAATATAAATACAATCTGAGCATTAAAAAAATGTAAGTACGTATTTTGAAATAAATATTTGCAAGGGTTGCCAAGAAAAACCTGAATTTGGAGGACTCTGCAACTCCCCTTAGCAGATGAACAAACAAACTCGGGTAATGACAGAAAATGGGGTGTGAGAGAAATAGCGGCAGGATCACACTCAACAGCGGCAGGATCACACACAGCATCTCCTTTGGGTCTTTCCAGGGGGAGGTCCAGCTTTCCTCTGGGGTAAACAAAGTTACACGAAAGGCCATGGCATTTGTATAAGTGACAATCCGTTACACAAGTGGCCACGAATACATTCTGGATGCCCAACTTTCACATATAATTCCTAGGTCTATGCGTTTATTCCTTCTTGTTATCAGCCCCCTCCTTATTTCTCCCACAGCAACAGACGCTTTAATCTCTTCCAACAAAACCAACAAAGAATCTTTCAGCACCTCAAACATTAAGGCCATTTCCGCACCGGACTGTTATAGCGCTGTCATTCCACTTTCAACATCCTCTGGAACCCCAGGATTCCAGAGGATGTTGAAAGTGGAATGACAGCGCTATAACAGTCCGGTGCGGAAATGGCCTAAGCTCTTTCATCCGACACAAGCTTTCGTTTATGAACTGCCTCGAAATGGGCCGGAGTCCCTCATGCCAGATAAAAACGTGTTTATGTTTAAGGTGCCACAAGATTCTGCTGTTGTCGCAGTCTGGTCGTGGGGATCTGCGAGACAAATCCACTCCTCCGCTCCACGGAAATGTTACGCCGCGCCTTCATCCCCCGCGCGGCAGGCAAAAACCCAACCGGTGCGGCCCGTCTCCTGACCCTCGCCCTTTGGCTGGCCACCGCGGGGAGTCGGGGAGGGGCCACCGGTTGTTAGGGAGACCGAGCGCGCCCCCCCCGCCGCCGCCGCCCCCCCCGGGCCAAGGCAACCGTCTCCTCGGCGGCGCGGCTCCCTCCCTCCAGCCCGCCCCGCACTCACCCGCGGGGTTTGGGGTGGCGGCAGCGCTGGCGGCGGCCCCGAAGTTGAAAGCCATGAGGCGAGCGCGGAGGCCGGAGGAGCGGCGGCAGCGCCAAGCGACGGCGAAGTCCGGCGCTGTTCGCGTCCGGGTGGAAACTGTGACCCCAAAGAGGAAGGCCGTGGCTGGCCCATAGAGATACGAAACTGTAAAAGCATCCCACAGCTCTCATATATGGAGTGTGTATGTGTGTTTATATGTATCTATGTGTGTGTGTCTATGTGTGTGCGTATATATGTGTGTGTGTAAGAGTTGCGAGGTTATATATATATACACGCACACACATATATATAGTGTGTTAGTGTATGTCTCTATATATGAGAGTTGTGTGATATGTGTGTGTGTGTGTGTGAGATAGATATATAGTGTGCTTTATATAGAACACACACACACATATTATATATATATATACATACACACATATATGGCTACGATACTCTATAGCCGTTGAATTGTGTAAAACTGTTCCTTCGGGCGGTTTCTTATAGGAAAACCTATCTACCTTCTTCTCACTGCAAGTGGAGAAGTAAACTTTACATTGGATCTTGTAATAAGGACTTCCATGGTGCGAGGCTCTTCTTCTTTTTATCTCTACAGGACAAGATTCTCCCTTCATCCGGACCGTAAAGCAGGTGGCACAACGGAGGTATGTTGGTTGCCGGGGCAACTTGCGGGGGCGTGAGAGGGCGGGAAGAGCGTTCCTAGGCGGCGCGCGTTAATGACGTCGAGCGCTACCAGTGGGGCGCTAATTAATGACATCCGCTGTTCCGCCCAAGCGGTGGAAGCGAGCCGTGTGCGGGCTATAGTGACTATGAGGCCAGAGAGTGTGCGGGGGATCGAATCCCGGCCTTCAGGGCCGTAGTCCCTCGCTCAAAGCACTACACCACCAGCGGACATTCTTAGACCGGCTTTTTGCCTTCATAGTTTCCTCAAAGGGCCGCCACCATGAGGGGAGAAACATTTCCCTCCGAAGGAACGCTGGCTTCCCCACTGAGTTCAAGGCCATTTCCGCACTAGCCTATTACAGTGCTATGATTCCACTTTCAACATCCTATGGAATCCCAGGGCTTGCAGTTTAGGGAGGGGCTTCAGAGGCCTCAGAGGCCCCTTCTTAAACTGCAAACCCTGGGATTCCATAGGATGTTGAAAGTGGAATCATAGCACTATAGCAGGCTAGTGCGGAAATGGCCTTGGTTTACTGTAATGTTCTCACATAGCAATGCCTTTGAGGCACCTTTGGAAACTTCAGTTGCTCCAAAGAGCTCTCAAAGACGAACTGGGACTGGCAACAAGAAGCACACAAATGTTGGAGCAACCTCACTGCCAGTCTGTTTTCTGGGGAAAATTCAAAAGTGCTGGTGATAACCTATAAGCCCTGCAGTTCAGGTCCACGTTATCGGAAGGACAGTATACAGTCGGCCCTCCACATCTGCAGGTTTCACTTTTGTTGATTTGATTATTCACAGCTTATTCGCTGTCCGCTCTGCTGCCTCCCTGTGCCATTTTTCATAGGGACTGCAAGCCTGCTGAGACTGAGAAACTGCGAATGAGGCTTCTAAGTCCCTATTAAAAACGGTGCGGGGCGGCAGTGGAGGTGGCAGTACGCCCCACCAGCCACCCACTTCTGCTTTGTGAAGGAACCCTGATGCCTCACAGGAATCTGCAGTGGGTTGAATAAGTTGATCATACTTTTTTGCGTGTTAAATATCGTTTGGGAGAGCCTAGAGTTAC
Organism: Iguana delicatissima; assembly: GCA_948472985.1. Taxonomy (NCBI): domain Eukaryota; kingdom Metazoa; phylum Chordata; class Lepidosauria; order Squamata; family Iguanidae; genus Iguana; species Iguana delicatissima. The sequence continues at coordinate 93,318 of CAOKZL010002031.1, forward strand.
TCACGGTTTTTCCACTTTCATGGGGGTCCTGTGTCCCTAACACTAGCAAATGTGGAGGGGTGCAGGTACTCTCACAGGAACCTGTCTGGGGAGGCTCTCCTCTCCGTACTTCCACCTTCACAGCCATGCCGGGTGGGAACTCTTCTCGAGTTCTGGACACCCCCCCCCCCAAGAGCTTAACAACCTCCCTTCCTTTACTATCTTCACATTGACAAGCGAAGACCTTTTTGTTGCAGCATGTCAGGAATCTCTCCCTGCTGGGCCGCAGCCAGCAAGGGAGGAGAGAGGTCAGGAAGGAGTCCAAATGTACCAAACACCAGGAAAACACAAGCCGAGCCTGGTCAAGGTCCAGTCCAAAGGTTCAGGAGACAGAGATCCGTCTGGAGGGTTTCAGGGAGCAGGAGACACGAAGGCTGTAAGGGCTCGCTAATAATTTGCTGCAAGCAGGAAGCAGCCACGCTGGCAGACTTAAATAGCCCCTGCGAGCAGGTGCTGCTTGTTAATTTGTTTCCTCCGCCTAGTCCAAGCAGTCTCCCTCTCCACCACCCATTTCAGCCTTCTGCGTGATTGAGGGCTTTTTACAATGTGGGATTCAAACATAGTTAGAAATTCACACCATACAGGAGCTTCAAGCACAGCTGGCTGCAACTCCTGTGCATCACTGCTGGTTCCCTCTCTGTCGTGAGCTGGCTGGGCAACTCAGTCTCTGTTTGACCTTCCAAGGCAGGGGATGTTTTAAGGTTGACTTGCTCAGTCACTGGCTTGGCCCTCTACACAACCAGTTGCTCCTCAATCACAGCATCATTATCTATCACATGGCAAGCCACTGAAAATTAATTTGGGGGTAAATGGGCCCATACAATCTCCTAGACCTTTATTTGTTGTTATTTGGTTTATGTTCTTGACTGCTTTTGATTTTCGCTGGTTGAATTGCCTTTTAACTTCTGTATGATGTGAATTTCTAACTGTGTTTAACTGCTGTAAGCCACCATGAGTCCCACATTGGAAAAAATTGGGATATAAATATAATAACAAGATGGAGTTCACCTTCACAAAGAAGAGTTTCCTCTGAAAACCCTTCAAGGTTAGGACAGAGTGCATGCAGCTATGTTTAAACAATGCAACCAATCTTAATGCAACCAAACTCAGTGCATGCATGATCTAGATGTAATGCAGAAGTAATACCCAAGGTTCTTTGGGCAATAAAATCAATTTAAAACAGTTTAATATAATTTAAAACAGTAAGAATAATTTAAACAGACAAAAAGTTTATTGAATAATTTGACAAGTAAAAACAATCCAGTTTAAAACCAGTTAAAATAATTTAAGACAATTTAAAACCATGCACACGGGCAGATTTGTACAAAATCAATTGGGCCCCAAAGTCATTGGCCATTTCTGCACTAGACACTTATATCGCTATCATTCCACTTTCAACATCTTATGGAATCCTGGGGTTTGCAGGTTAGGGAGGGGCCGGGCGGCAAACCCCAGGATTCCATAGGATGTTGAAAGTGGAATGATAGTGCTATAAGAGTGTAATGCAGAAATGGTCATTGGTAAAAATCCTTGTTTTACTTGGCTCCAGAGCAACATCAGTGTTGGCACCAATCTGGCCTGCAAGGGGAAGGTATTCCCCAGTTGGGGTGCCACAGCAGAAAAGGCTTTGTATTAAATGATTATTTGCTACTAATTATAATAAATTAAAATTCAGACAGTATGAAGTCAGCCACTCTAAAAATAAACTCTCCTCAAACAGCCTCAGAACACGAAGTGCACCAACAGCTTTAAACAAGCTTCTCTCCCATAACCAGGGAGTAATTCCAGTGAATGAAGTGGGAGTTAATTTTGAGTGAATATACAGATTAAAGTTAGTATCAATAGTATGGATAGATACACAGTATGTTGCATTTAATGGAGCATATCTGTGTATAAGAAATGCATAGGGGAAATGTGCTAAACCTCTCAGGAATGTTAATTAATCTTAGTGAAGAATACCCACTTTAGTTCAGAAAATCAGGCTTGTAAGGGATAGGATGAAGCAAACAAACATGCAAGAATTTGGTTGTTTTCTATTTCCTGTTGAGCAAAAATTACTCCTGTGGTCTAAACAGTTATATATTTATTCTGGCATGAACTTTTATTGTCGCCCACTCCCTCAGATGCATAAAATGTGTGGACTCGCGCTCTAATAAACTGGTCAATGTTTTGAGGACTCCTAGTTGATTTTACTGCAATAGGCTCACTTGGCTACCCCTTTTGAATATTTCTGTTTCAGTGCCAGCTTTTATACAGTAACAATTATCTGCTTGTTTGATCGAATGATACGGATGCAATGGCCCCACCACTTCATCACTCTCTGGCTTTGCCGTTTCCTGCACCCCCAGCCAGTCTCAGCTCGTTTTACTTAAAGAGTATTTATACGCCACTCTTCAGCCACAAAGGCTCTCAGAGCTGCTTAAAAATTGTTAATTTGAGAGATCCTTGCCCTCAAGCTTACAATCTAAACAAGACATGACACACAGGGAAAAGGGAGTGGCAGTGGAAGAGGGGATTAAGTCCAGCAGATACTGCTGCTTCTTCTCTCCTCTTCTGAGGTCAAGGCAGGGGGCAGTTGGGATCACGCGAGGGCCCCTCCTGTTTCTGGGCCTGGACACAAGCTTTAGCGTTCCTTACACCGTTCCTGAAAGCTTGGAGTACACATCTGTAGTCTTCCTTGTTGATTCACCCTTCCTTCCATTCTTTATACAAACTGTTTTTTTCGCTGTTCACTTCCTTGACTTTCCTGTGCAGCCGTCTTGGCTTTTTCAGATGTTCCCCAGTTTTCTTCCCCAGAATTGTTTGTGATTCTGCTTTTAGCAACATGTTCTTCATGAAAGCCTATATATGTTGGGTGTCTTTCTCCTTTAGCACCTCTAGCTGTGGGATTCTTTTGAGCTTGATAAAATCAGCTTTCCTGAAATCCAAGGTTTGTTTTTGTGTTTACTCTTCTTGGGCCACAATTCATGAATTCTACCATTATACATTCACTTCCCCCTAAAGTACTGACTGCTTTGATTCTAGTGACCAATGAAGAGAAAGGCAATGAAATGACAAAAAAACTCCAGTTTATTCTGATACTCCACATTCATAGACAAAGTTCAGTGATTCCTGCTTTGTGTGTTACATATAACGAGATGAGTAAATGGCCACAGTGTTACACGTCCATAAAAGAAGAGGACACAGTCTTAACTTCAGAGAAGCTACCCTGATTCACCCAGGATAATTCTGGCCGTTTAAAAAAAAATTAACATTCGAAATAGTTGATTTATTACGGCCTTCTGACATTGTTTTTCCCTTTTTGCATTAAAATGCCCAAAACTAAGCTCTTTTTTTTCAAACACACATCTCTGTTAGTGTTTTCTGTCTGTTCCACAATACATGATTTTGGTTTACATCTATTACCTGCATAATACAGACCTGAGAAAAAGATTCTCTTACTGCTCGTCTAAGGAGATGACGAAGATCCGTTTTTGTGTTGTAGCAGAAACAGTACAGAGACCTGTGACACTTGAAAAACTAACAAATTTATTGTGACACATGTAAAGCTTATGTTTTAATACATTTGTTAGTTTTTAAGGTACCTTAATATAAAAAAACACAGATTTTATCTATTTGTATTCTTGTGATCTCATTACAAGACCTAAGGGAAGCTACTATTCCTCAGGCTTAAGCCCCTTCATGTAAGACAGAGCCAATACTAGCTTCCTTACAGTTCTTGTAACGACTACAGAGATTATTAGTATCTGAAGCTCTTTGAGCAGTGAACATAAGCACTCTTTATTATTATTTATTATTATTATTGTGTTAGAACACTTGTTGCCACCCATTGGAAAGAAATTACTAGTAGTACCAACGAAGTCAAGAAGAATTAGGATAACCCATTCTGAGGTTAAATGACCTGCAGATTGCACCTTGAAGCTAGCGATTTCACATGCAACTGGGAAATCCAGTGCAGCTCACCAAAGATTATGTAGTGAAATGGTTTTCAAAGCACTACGCTGAGGAACCTGGAAGGTGAGCTTCTTGAAAGACCCCTTGTCCACCACTACAATCGGCAGTTACAGGGCAATGTTGGCCATGTTCATGCAGGGGAATGCAGTGAGATTTGCAAGTGAAGCAGGCAGCCCTCAGGGCAATCAGCAAAACAAACCCTGCTGGGTGTCATCGCACCCTGCCCTGAGAGATTGGGAGGGTAATTATGTGGACATCATACACTCCCAGAAACCCCCAACTATCATGCCTTGGGGATTTTGGGGATTGTAGACCAAAAAATTACCTTTTCAAGTTACCCCTCAAAAAAAATCAAAACAGAGAGATGTACGAGTGAAAAGGGAGAGAGGCTGATACTTGGAGAATTAATCTTGACACCTTCATTTTGGCTCTCCTCTAGTTAATAACACTCAGCAAGCAGCTTGTCTGAACTACTATTAATAATAGGTGCAGGCAGATCTACTTAACTTCATCCCCCCCCCCTTTTTTTGCTAAAACCATGAAATTCACTATCCCGGGCCAGGTACCCAGCCCCCTCCCCCAATAGAATTAAAGAAAAGAGCATGTCTGGGCACATTCTGAGCCTTGGGCTTTGGTCAAAGTCCCTTCCACTGAACAATCAAGCAGGAAATGTCATTTTGTTGTTGCTGCTGGAAACCAGAAATCACTGCAGAACTAGTGCAACTCATTCTGAAAAGCAGGAGTAGATCCTGCTCTTCCTTCTGCCCACCTCTGCTTTATATGGGCTTGTGCAAAGAGAAAAGGTCAGGGAAGCCTTTCTGAAACATCATCAATTTTGTTTAAAAAAAAAAAGAAGCAGCAGCAGCTGCAGCTCTTCTCTTTGGAAAGGAAATGAGATAGTGTTGTGTCCAATCTCTCTATGCTGAACCATAATGCTAGACTGCCCCAGGCTAGAATCAACTAAGGTAGAAGGGATCGGGAACATGTAGCCTTCCAGATGGTGTTTAGACTGCAATTCCTCTAAGCACTAAGCAGTACAGTCAAATAATGAGTGAAGATGCAAACGACATTCCAACAGATTCCTTATCCCTGCCATACAGGATATAGCAGAAGCAGCCAAAGAACTTATGCTATCAGAAGGCTTCTAAGCTCAGCCCCAGAACAGTTAATACCAGGTACCAACATCAAAGCATTTCTGTTGTTGGATTATAATTCATAAAAATTATAAAAACAACACTAGAATGTGTGTTTTTCCCCAATGTCATACTTGTGCAAACACATTTATCAGCTGTAATACTGTTATTCATTGTTTTAATTACCTTTCACTATTTTGTATCTGCAGAAATAGACAATAATACAGTTTCCATCCTGTAGTCTAGTTATTGTGGAATTATATTTTAAGTTGAAAATATTTATTGTATTTGTAGGCCGCCTTTCTCCTGGAATGGGACCCAAAGCGGCTTCCAACAATAAACACATTAAACTGTGGTACTAGGATCTTAATTCCTCAAATGTACCACAAAAGTCATTCAGACAACATTCAATGAAATCAGCAACACTGCACATCAATTTTGCACAGTCTATAGCCTTCCTCTACCAAGCAAAGCTGCGTCCATTCATGCAATGACTCAGACTTAGGGGTGGGCTATCTGATTTGACTGATTGACTGGGCTCTTCTAATGAAAATGACTGGCACTTGACCATGGAGAAGATTAAAAAGTTCTTCACAGATAAAACAAAAAACAAAAACCACAATCCACTATTAATAGATGGAATCTACAGCCATCATGGTAACCACAAGATTGTAACAGTCTCAAGAATAGCTTTGAACATACTATCAAAACAGAACCTCCATGCCCAAAAGAAGCAAGATATAAGTCACACCAGAAATGCAAACCTGCACTAGATGGCTCTCTGGTCCAATCCAGCTGAGCCATTCTTACATTTGATTCAATGGCTCTTTGGCTAGATTAATGGAAGTTAACGGTAAGCAGCAATTCTTGGTGAATGTATTATATGAATCACAAAAGTTGTGTGATTTTGACACCCGCTCCAAAATAGAGAGGAAAGTGTTTACACTGCAATCTCAACTAGTAATTACTTTACTATGATGAGAAGAAAAAGGAGAGAAGGAATAATCAGGGGACATTTGATTAACACACACAGTGAGATTTCAGACAATACTGGAAGCAATACACATGCAATGAGAAAGGAGGGGGGTGTCTGGAGTACTTCTACTTCCACTGCTAACAAGGTTGTTCCCATACATATTAAAGGAGACACAGTTAAATGACAACAGATGTTCTCCATGGCCTCTTCTAGCCAACTTAGAGCACTGATTGCCTTGACTTTGAGGCTGGATGCCTGTTCATTTTCCCTAGTCCTCTTCTCCAGTATGTATTCATCCATATTTCATACTTGTATGGGTCTTTCTCCAGAGGCCTGGGGTGCTTTTAAACTCTCCACTCAGCAGTGTCACCCTCTTCTCTCTAATGTGCCTCCCTCTGTGACAGAGACAGGGGCCATTTCTGCACGAGACTGTTACAGCGCTATGATTCCACTTTCAACATCCTATAGAATCCTGGGATTTGCAGTTTCAGGAGGGGCCGGAAACCGCAAGCCCCAGGATTCCATAGGATGTTGAAAGTGGAATCATAGCACTATAATAGTCTAGTGTGGAAATGGTCAAGGATGAGAACTAAACAAGAATGAACTGGTATCTTTCTCACAACATGGACAGTCTCATAACATTGTCTCCCTTGATCTAAGCAGGGGGCAGGCAGTTACTAAAGGGTGTGTTTAGAGGCCCCGAACCATGTTTAGAGGTATTTGATCATTAAAAAGCTAGATGCTGGATCTATCGCAAGTGATTGCTAAAGCCACTAGGAAAACATGAGGGAAAGTGCTGGAGTGGAGTGCAACTAATACTGTTTTGCAGGCTGAAGCCCTGGAAAGGGCACGTAGCATTAATACTTCCATTGTGCTCCTTATCAAATAGCTGAGAGTCAGACAAACAGCACTTTCCATGGATGAGCCATACAGGATATCTTTACTTGAACAGGTAAATCTAGGCAACTTGCTCAAAGAGAGTTGTTGAGCTGGATTTCTTTTTCCTTTTAACACACCCTGCTGGAGCAGGTATCTGTAACTAAAAAAGTTTCAGGATAGTGCAGACATATCCCTCCACAGGGAATCTGGGAAACATTCCAAAATCCACCTAGTGGATCAAAGCATTCTGGTAAAACCATCATGCTGATTCTATAGCTACACATCCAATAATGATAGCAGAGGGTTTTATAAGATGAAAGCCTCAGCTAGATTAGCCTGCAAACATTCTTGCCACCTTTTATATCCAGTGATTGGCATCCAATAAATATTTAATAGAGGCTCTAAGTGTATAGAGGAAATCTTGGAAAAAGTCTGCATTGCTTTCTCCTGTGACAATTTACCCAAGGGGAAAAGTAACATCTCCATTAGATCAGAGACACTGTGTCTGATGAGATATCAGGTTACAGAATGACAAGGCTGTACTTAGTACCTGTAATAAATAAAAAATGACACAAGCTCCTATGGTCTGTCATATAAGCAAACAGAAGAGGGACAAACCACAGCCATTTGAATGGTTATAGTCCCACAGAGCTTAATGGGATTACACAATGGCTGCTACTACAGAATTATATTAAAATACTGCTTTTTGTGCTTGTGGAAGACTAACAGCAAATTATCTATAAACAGTCTTATTTGAAAAAAAAACTTGCAGTTTCCCTATTCAATGCAACAGTCTAGACTTACAAACTCATTCCTGAACTCTACTCCCTCCCCCTCACAAAAGAAGAAGAGAAGAACGTTAATACAATTAGAGTAGTGTGACAAGGGGGGACAGTTGAGATTGCTGGGCAGTGGCTTCAATTAAGAGCAGTTTGCATAGTTCAGTCACCACTCTGCTCATTCCTGGAAGTAGTGTTGGTGAGAAAATGGAGTCAAGATGTCCGGATAAGTGGTGCTCTCTCATCTACAGAACCCTGAAATAGAAATAAATATATATGAGGTAACAAGGCAGAACAAAAATACAATCTGCTTCCAGAAAAAGGTCAGCTTCATAATTATCATCATGTCAATCAGTGTAGACTGACAAATATATTATACCCTGCATCTGTACTGTAGACTTTTGGACTAAATCGAAAATTCAGCCTACCTAGAATACAATGGGATTTGTTATTTGCAATTAATTCAAGTTACTCTACACAATATTAGCACAGGATTTAATTCTTTATCACTTGTGCACCAATGTAACTGTCATGGTTTCCCCAGCTGCAAAGAATTTTGGGATGGAGTTTAGTGAGGGTCTTATTTGATATTCCCAGTACCCACTCACAGAACAATGAGATTTAGTGTGTTGTAATAGCTTGAATGTTGCACTAGGACTCTAGGAGACCAAGGTTCAAATCTCCACTTGACTATGGAAACCTTCAGCGAGTCACACTCTCTCAGCCTCAGGGAAAGCAATGGCAAATCTCTTCTTGATAAATCTGGTCAGGAAAACCCCATGATAGGTTTGCCGTGAGTTACGAATTCCTTGAATGCACATCATCAACAATAAACTCACAAAACTTGTTTCCTGGGAGGAAGGAACCTTACTAAATCAGTTTAAGTCTGTATTATGTATATACTGATTAGGTTTGGTACTTAAACTGGTTTAGTAAGGTTCTTCCTCAGCCTCAAGAAACTGGCACTCTGTAAAAGGGGACTGGAGATTTCATTGCTTGCTCCTTTCCTTTCCTTTCCTTTCCTTTCCTTTCCTTTCCTTTCCTTTCCTTTCCTTTCCTTTCCTTTTCAATGAACACCAATAAACACCATCACTTAACTAAAAGTCTTAAGAACTGAATTTCATGGGGATCACTTTCTGAACTGATTCTATGAGGACTATATTTGGGGAAATAATACTAGCATAAATTGTTCATTTGGCATTTCTGGAGATGATAATTTGAGCAGAATCTCATGTCTTGCTTACAGACATATCCCAGGAAAAGTTTTCTTGCTAGGAGCTGATCCACATGTGGAGATACATCATATGGCATTATATTCCAGAGTCTGTATGCTGTAGTAGTGAATATTGGATTTTTTCAGGATTTGATTCCCCGCTCAGCCATGGAAACCTACTGTGCGACCTTGGGCCAGTCACACTCTCTCAGCCTCAAAGAAAGGCAATGACAAACCTCTTCTGAATAAGTCTCGCCAAAAAAAACCCTGTAATCAGGATCACCATCAGCTGGGGTTGCTTTGAGGGTATATTATAACAAACTGTATACCTAAAGACATTTCAAACTATAGATATTTCAAACTCAATTGAATGTTGTGTCATATTTGTATCACTCTGCATGTGGAAAAGTAGCATACCAGGAAGAGTTTGTTAGCCTAACAATCTCTCTGATAGGTTAAGTTTTTATGGTTGTGGTGTGCTGTTTGTTCTTATTCTCACTTTGCCAGGAAAACGGAGACATCTGAAAGTAACCCAAGATCACATATCCAACAGATATTGCTTGGCATAAGTAGCTATGAGATCAATAAGGCAGACCACATGATCTTTTGGGTTTCACATTTACTGCTGTTAACTGTTGCAAGAAACAGCAACTTCTGCACTGGTTCTTGCAGCTCTCTTGTCTACTTGGGATGAGATGGCTTAGACAGAGGGGGATTAAAATCTTTTTCTTTCCTACTTGCTTTTGCTTCCTCTTTCAGTCACCTATCCCAAAACCATCATGGGCAGATAATTAACCCTGACTGAACCAGTTAATGATAAGTGACTGCCCTCCATTGTACAATCCTCCGTCCACATTTGCAGATTCGACTCTTGCAAATTTGATCATTTGTGAGGAACCATGCTTCCCACCCTGCATTCCTCGCCTCCCATTCTCTTTCGTCAGTGTGGAGAAAGAAGGCAAGCGGGCCAAGGCGAAAGGCAAGGCAATGGGGAGGGGAGAGACACGCGTGCACTTTCCTTGTGCCCTCCAGAGCTCTCCTCGCCCATTCCGTTGCCTCTGCCCCAGCACTGAGAACTCATGCCAAGGCAAAAAGGTAAGTCAGTGTGGGGCGCACACACCTCCTACTCCCCTCTGGAGATTCCCTTTCTAGCCTCTGGCCTGGGCCCTGAGAAGGAAACCTCCCACGCCAGAACCTCGGAAGGCAAGGGGAGGGGGATCATGGGGGGGTTATTCACAACTTTTCCACTTTCGCAAGGGTTCTGCGCCCTGAGCCCTCGCGAATATGGAGGGACCACTGTAAAAGAAAAAGAACCAGCCCACCCTAAACCCTTTGCCCCTCTTCCTATCTGTCCTTTGGTGAGGGAGGACATGCCACAACATGTCTTCCTCCCATCCTTTTCTCTTTTAGATTAATTTAGGAAGGATCGGGCTATTTCTATCCAAGAATGTATTTCCTTAATAAATGCCCCTCCTAAAGATTCTACACAATTTTCTGCCTGCAATTTGGTTCTTTTAAACATATCAGACGAAAATGGTCACCTCTGCTGTGACTGGAGTCACAGGCCTTTCATTCCAATAATGATCTCTCAACCTCCATCTCTTCTAATACTAACAACTGAACATGATACCCCGCTAACCCTACCTCACCAGGCAGCACCCCAACCAAAGGGTTTCCAGTGAGTTGCAGATCAGGGTGCTGGGAAAGGATGTATGCAGTGCTCTCTCAGTTGGTTACACACCATAGATAAGGAGCTGCAGAAGGACCCTGAATGGGCTCTCTCCAGCTGCCTGTTCTTAATGCACCCCATGACTGCCAGAGTGCTGCAGATGTCACTTCCCAGTGCCCCCATTAGCAGCACCTTGGGTTCAAGTGGTCCACTGACTGGGGAAAATATAGGTGCTGGGGGGTCATAGGCCTAAATATCCTAAAAGTACCAGATCTCATCTGATTACTGAACTAAGGAGGGTCAACTGTGGTTAGTACTTGGAAGGAGACAACCAAGGAATACCAGGTGCCACAGGCTATATTTCAGAGGAAAGAACTGGCAAAACCATCTCTGAGTACTCTTTGCCTAAGAAAACCCCGTGAAATTAATGGGATTGCCCTAAGTCGACAGGAGAATTGAAGGCACATATACACACAGTCAGACACAGCTAAGACAACGGAGCTCCATAGTTGTGTCTGATGATGAAGATCTCAGCCCGCACTTTGAGATCCACCTCCACCTTGAGTCTTTTAACCTCAGTTCTCCTTCCCCATAATGGACATTGCTACAACCTACCTCAGGGTCCTGGTGATGATGAGCTGCTTTGTCAAAAAAGAAAACTAACACATTTTCCTCATTGAAATTACAGAAAATAATAATAAAAAACCCCATCACAATGGCTACAAAACAGATCCATGCACAGTGTCAATCAAGTCTTAAATACAGTATTAAAAAAAAGCAGCAGCAGCAGAAGAGAGAATGAAGCAGGTATTCTAGCTGAGAAACCAACTGCCAGTTAGCCAGTTTATCTCAGCTTGCTGTTCCTCCACTTCTTGTACACAAGATCAATTTTGCCCAAAATCACCACAACCAAGGGCCCAGGCATAAGCAGCATGGCAGACAACTAGCACAAATGTGTCCCTGCTCTTGCAGTTGCAAGAACCTGCTTAAGAAATGAAGCATATGTAAATGCCAGCAACAAGCAGGGATAAATAAGTCTCCCCAGAGCACTCTGGTATGCCCCTTAAGAGTTGCCCTTAGCTAGTTACTGCTTGACCTGGACTCCAAAGTCCTATGTTTCTCTCTCAACTCAATCCACCTTGTATGGTTGTTGATAGGACAAAAGTGGGCTAACTCCAACAGTATCATCCTGAGCTGCTTTAAGGAACAATGGTGGAAAAGGCAAGTAATAACAATAGTAATTAAGGTTAGTATTTGATTATAGAAGTCTAGCACAGCATTCATATGGGTTTCAGTCAATTAATCAAACCATCTCCAGAGAAAATTGCTAAAAGGAAGAGTATGCTCCTTGTTTTTCAAATGATGAATGGTTACATCACAGCGGGCATCATCTTAAATACGAGAATGCCTCTTTGCTTGCTTAAGTTGGCTGCCTGATCAATCTGGGGCACCACTGCTGTTGATGTATGTATTTTATAAATGGATTGATCTAACTCTAGGATGAGCAAAGTGCAGCCATGGGCCATTTCTGTGGCCCCCTGGACTCCCCAGGGGTCAAAAAAGGCTCTGAAATCCCTCCAAATGCCCTCTAAGTCAGTGGTTCTCAACCTGTGGGTCCCCAGATGTTCGTGGACATCAGCTCCCAGAAGCCCCAGCCACTATGGTCAATGCTCAGGGCCTCTGGGAGCTGAAGTCCACAAACATCTGGGGACCCACAGGTTGAGAACCACTGCTCTAAGTGGAAGGGGAGGCATCTTACCCAGCTTTTGGGCACCCCTGTGCCAGCTGAGTTTGACAAAAGGCCTCTTTTTAAAACAAGAAGTGATCAAGAAATGATTTCCACTTACTTCCTGCTGTCAAAAAAAGACCTTTCTTCAGACAAAGGCCCTTTCCACACGGGGTAATTAAAATGGTATAGAGCGACCTCTAACAGAGGTCATCTACACCGTGGAGTGCGCTGGGGCGTTTATAATTTTGAGGTTCTACACCTCAAACCGCCCTGAAGTGACCGGAAGTGGTGGCGCCGCGTGTTTTTTAAAAACCACTTTTCAAGTGGTTTTTATAAAACACAAGCATGCAGCCCCGTTCCACCCAGCCCCAGCGCCCTGGTGTAGATTTGCAGGTGCGCGCAAGTGCATGCCTGCAGATCTGCCAGGGGGCGGCTGGCGAGCTTCTCCAGTTGGTGGAGAGCCTCCGCCAGTCGTAAGCCGCCATTCTGGATGCCGCAGGATGCCGCAGGAGTGTGGAGCAGTGAACTCGCGCTGCTTCTCGTGGCGACGGACTTACCCGGCTTCTGGTAAGCTCCATTTCTGCGCGTCTTACCCCGTTTCTCCCTCCACATGTAGAAAGGGCCATAATTGGCCCAGGGGCCTAAAAACACAGCAAAATGGCCACTAGAAGGTGTTAGGGGCACTTTTTAAAAAACTTTTTGTGGCCAGGATGCACCCTGCCCAGGTCTCTTGGGAGACTAATGCGGCCTCTGGACTTCCAGTCCACCCATGATCTAAGCAATGAACAGTCTAAACACTGAAGCTCTACAAAACAGAGGGCAAGGACAGCCAAAGCCTAAGACAGCTGAAGCCCAATCATCACAAGTAGGGTGATTTTAAGTCTTAAGGCTGGTTCCCAGGCACAAGTTAAGCGTGCTAGCATTTGAGGAAAAAAAATGCTTGAATGGGCACCACTGAAAAACTAAATATTTTAAACAGGCCCTTGGTAACTTACAATCAGGTCTTTCATATCTACCTAGGGCAATAATTAATTAGTAGATCATTCATTCATGTAAATCTTCACTGCCAACGAGAGATGCAAACACGTGCCATATAGCCTTAAGACTTCAGAGTTCTCTAGCTATGCTTGGCTTTGGCACTAAAGTCTGCAGCTAGTAAAAATTATCAGGAAAGAGAGAAACTTTGAGTGTCTTACCATGTGTCTTAAGCCAGCAGCAGAACTTTGCTGAAGTGTACTTACTCTGGTTCTACTAAAACCTCTCTGCCCTAGAACAAGCATTTTCAAGAAGACAAAAACAAAGAAAGAGGAAAAAGGAATAAAGCAAAAGACAAAAGCGTTCTGGAAACAATTTTTTTTAAAAAAATGAGACCAACAAAAAGGAAAAATTTAAGGGGAAAGCTTTCTTTAAAGGAAAAAAAGGTACAAAAAAAATTATAAGGAAAAGAGTCACCTCCAAATGCTGCCTTACCTCTTCTCTCTCCTGTGACGGTCTACATGCAAGTACAACAAATACAATTCCAAAAATAAATCCTAGTACCATGATGATAAAGGGAATGTTGGTGACCACAGACGATTCAAAGAGAGCAGCCTTTAGTTTTGTTGCAGATTCTTTGTCCAGCACAATACTCTAAAGGAACAAGGAGGACACAGTTTGACACTGACGGGAAAAAAATGTGTCTCAAACTTTCTGAACATGGGCCCCAGTTCTGAGTTTAGTCTGTCTTTTGCTCCATCCCATCCTAACACCAATATAATGTGTTCCACATTACATGGAGATTTCTCATGCACGGTGGGTCTAAAGATGGGCATACTAGTTCAACACATCAAACTGCCTCCTAGAACCACACACAGGGAAGTTATTGTGAGAATACAGCAGCAGCTGCACAATTATACTACTTCGATACCACAATTACACCACTTTAACAGCAATGGATGAATCCTGCAGAATCCTAGGATTTCTAATTTAGTGAAGCACTACGCCTCCCTGGCAAAGAATTCTTTTTAAAAAATCTTTTTATTAAAATAAAAGATATCCAAAGATATACCAACATGTATTTGGTTCATCTTTTTCAGGCATTCCGAATCTAAAATAAATAAAATAATTTCCCCTCTCCCTCCTCTTTTCTATCTTCCATCTTAATTGGTTTTCACTGGGATTTATAACTTATATCGAGTATTATTTGTTCCTCCAAATTGTTCTCCTTATGTTAGTCTAACCAACTGTCAGTTATTTAGTATCTATAATACTAAATTTTTGTAAAGAAACTTCACATCCCAGAATTCCACAGGATGGGGCCACAGCAATTAAAAGTGGTATCAGAGTGCTCTAACTGTGTCGAGTGGAGCAGCTCAGGGTGGACGGTTGAGGTGGCAGCAAGGAAAGGCTAAAATGGATCTATTAAGAGGTGGCTATAAACCAGAAAGACCTGGGTTCAAATCTTAGCACTTCCATTAACTCTCTTGGTGGGCGCAAGCAAGGCATTTTCACTCTGTAAAACTGAGTTGTACCATATACGGGCAATAATACTGATCTACCTTGCAGGGTTACTGTAAGGATTAAACTAAGATAATATATGTGCAGAAAGCTCTGCAAAGTCAACACAACTGTATGAATGACCGTTCTTCACATGTTCCTACTAACAATGAACGTATTTCCCAAAGGCTTACCTCATTTATATACAGCACAGGGAAAAACAGAGTTCTGATATTGCCTGTTTGGCTAAAAGAAGATGAAAAAGCAATCAAACAAGATGAAATCTTACAAGTTCATGGAAGATGGCGAAACTTCACTAGCAAATACCATTAACATTTACTTCAGTTATATAAGATGTTCTATAACATGGTTCCCTGTGCAGCTCCCAAGAAAAAATGGATAAAACATAACTGAAAATACAGTATCAGTTAATAACACAAATGTTTTAGCCAAAAAAAGAATAAACACAAATAACACATAGCACAGTGATTGTGTCTTCACATCTTAGAAAACAGAAAAGGTGTTATTATGCTAAATGAAGGCATTGGAAGGCATTCCAAAAATTGAATGGCACTGCTGAGAAGGTCCTTCTGCTTTAGTTCACTTGGCAGACTCTACCCCATCCCCCAAACTCGAGGACTGCTTCTGAAGATGATCTTCCATTTCAGCTAACTAGACACAGGAAGATGTTGTCATAGCACTCCTATCATGCTTGTGGACTTTCCATAAACACTGGCTGCCCACTGTGTGAACAGAACGTAGATATCCTTCGCATGTTTTCACAAAAAGGCGATCTTGCAGGTGTCTTGGTACTGTGTGGTTAAACGTTCTAAAGGTTAAAATCTACCACTTTAAATTGGCCCAAAAACGGCAGGATCAAACTTGTCTCAAGGAGATAAAAAGTGTTTCAGGAAAGAAGGCAATGAAAGAATGGGCTGACCACTGTTGGGACTGTGTAACTTGGACGTCCCCAATCTTAACGTCTTGGTTTTGTTGCCCATTCATTAATGTGAGAACACAAGAGACACTGATAGAGGTAGAGTTGCCCAATGGTAACGTTTACATATTACAGAAAGATTTTTGGAAAGAACAAACATCAACCTAGATTCTTAACTAGCGTGTTCTTTTATCACTCTTTGGGACAGGACTAAAAATCTTTGTAATTAAAAATTATCTAAACTTTTCAAACATTTATCTTCACTTTTAATTTATCTGGCCAGTAGATTCTTTGACATGTATACTTTTTCCTCTGTTTTTACTACCCTATTTAATATATGTTTCTGTTTAAATGTTTGCAGAAGATGGGATTGTGCGTGTTCACGCAGATAGGTGTATAGGAAGAGCTAAAGAGAACTATCTTTTTTTTAATAGGAACAAATAATAAAATAATAAATTAAAAAAACTTACAGAAAATCTGGTAGTTTTTGAATGAGAACATTGACTTGCATCCGCTTGGCTGCTCGGACCAGTATTCCTGTCAACTGTGGAATAAAAGAAGTTTGATTTACATTTTTCATAACTGTTCCCTGATATACTTTATTTAGAAGCAAACAATCTCAACTGGAAGGTAAAGCGTTAGACAAGTTTGTTGTTGCTCATATATTAGGAAGTAGTTCAGTTTCCCTTACTTGGCAACCAGTAACAAACACTTTAAGACTTCGTCCAAATGCTGGGAATGAAAAAGCTTAAAATAAGGTAAGAGCCCCTTCAAAAGCTAATCTGGCTCTGAGTTCTCTGGGAAGACCTGATCCCCTCCCTGCTTTCTTACACTACAGGGCAGAAAACATCTACATGCATTGGGAGATTCCTTATTTATGTGAAAGTAAGTATCTTTGAAGAATTCACAGAGTTCGCAGTATTTTTCAGCAGCGAGTTGTAAGGTGGGAGAAACTGAAGGAACAGCCTCCTCATGGTCCAACTTTTCACAGCTAAATGTGCACTAGAGTCATCTCCAACTCTGCATCATCAAGCTCCTAATACGGTACCCAAAGCAAAAACTCTAGCTCAATGGAGCGTCAAACAGCTTGCCAATCAGGAATGAGGTGTGAGCTGGCAGACTCCTTTTTCCTAATATATACACTCTTTCACTTACTTGTCTGCAGTAATCACAGTGTGCCATGATACCCAAGTTTGACAAGCTTTGGTTTCCACTAACCAGGATCTGCCTGTTTATAAAATCAGAACTCATGATTTGAAGTAGCAAACCACAGTTTGCACCATTCAGACATCAGAGCAAACTATGGTTTCTGCAACAGGAGGATGTTACCAACAGCAAACCATAACAGCTGATTTGTCCCCATCTGAAGTCCAAATGGGAGGTGGAAGCACAGAGGTGTATACTGATGTTCTGAGCTGAAACTGGCTACAATTCCAAGCCTCTTCAAAACTTTGTTTGGTGCTGAAAATTGACATACATTACTGATTTTTTTTTTTTTACTATGATAATCAATGCAGTTAGGACATCTACAAAAGAGTTACAAGTGGCAGACTCAGGTTTCTAAGCAATGTATTTACTCCAGATTTTCCCAAGGTCAATAGTGCCAATTCATGTGGTTTGATAACAGGTCCCCTGAGCTGCAGTTACTGAAAGAGGGATCCTCAAGGTAATATAGAGCAGAACAAAAAAAAGGAAATTGAATTGCTCAGCACAATACTCAAAGAAATTCTACTCCCCTGTTTTTTTCCCATCCTTGAACCGCCAGGCCAAAGTGAAATTATCTAGCAGGTCCAATAAATATGGATTATGCCATAGGACATCAATTAACATTTTCCCATAATGCTGACAAGGACTTTATAACCCATCTACCTGGTGAAAGAAGTTATGCCCACCACAACTTACAGGGTTAATGTCCAGAAACGTCTCATGATCCTCCTTATTTGGATGCATGCCGTCAATGTCCTTAACATACTTCTCATCAGACAGATAAAAATGAGGAGGTGACAAAAATATTGGTGCTCCTGTAACAACAGCAACAACACCTTTTTTAAAATACTAGCTGATATACCCGGCGTTGCCCAAGATTTTATTTTCTCATAGGTAATACTTGTTAGAAAGATTTGAGATCCTGTGTCTCTAATTCCCCAAGCTGTCTTGTTAAGTACCTGTAACTTTTCCCCATATTCCCCAATCCAATCTGTATTCAGAGTTATTAACATACAGAGGTTAGGTTCCTGAGGGAATATACTGCCCTCCTTCTTCCTGCTAGGCCTCATCTCTATAGCAACTGGTCTATTCAAGACAGAGTTGACTGAGGCCCAAGAGCTCTCTGGCTGAGAATTCTAAAGGCCCTTTCCTAAACTGCAAACCCCAGGATTCCACAGAATCTTCTTAGGCAGCCGATCATATGAGGTCTTCGTCTGACACAGACAAACAGACAAACTTTGACTTTTATATATTTGATGAGGAACAAGGAAAGGCTAGTGACACCAAAGTTAATTTAAAAATACTTTCCACACACAGCAATCAGAGTTTAGCATCATTCTTTGAGAATAACGGATTACAACTATTACTGACACCAAAGAGCTCTCTGGCTAAGAATTCTAAATGCCCCTCCCTAAACTGCAAATTCCAGGATTCCATAGGAGGTTGAAAGTGGAATAATAGCACTGTAACAGGGTAGTGTGGAAAAGCCCTAGGTCAGCTATTTTTGTGAAGCATGGATAAGAATCAGGACACTCTCCAGATGCATGCTGCAAATCCCAGCAGAGTCAATGGTGAGGAATGCTGGGAGTTATGGACCAACATCTAGGGGGCTGCATTATTCCCACTCTGATATTAAAAAAAAAGCCCTCCTACATAGTGCAGAGCTGAGACACATGTGGCCTTCCAGATATTTTGGACTACAACTCCCAATACTCCTTATCATTGGCAATGTTGCCCAGAGCCAATGGGAATCATGGTTGAATGAGATCTGGAAGGTCCCATGATCCTCAACCCTGCCAAAGATAAAGTTGGGCTTATTTTGATCCTACAGAGGTTACTACTTTATTATGATTTTATTTAATCTTTTTCAACAGATCACAGCATAAACAAACAGCTCAATTCTGACATTCAACAATACTGTTAAGTGTTATTTAAAATATTTCAAGTTAAAGTTTATGAAACAACAATACAACCAAGGACCGCTTTGCAGACTGCAGCCAGACAATTTCTCCTGGGCTGCTCTTAGGCAAACAATGGTGGAGAACAGCCATCCCAGAAGCCCAATTAAGTTGACATGATTCATAAGATGGCCACATATTCCATACCCCTACTCTAGCAGCTCTATTCCTGGTAGGAAGAATTGAAACGACAGGAACAATCTTTGCATCATATAATGTTTTTTAAGGCCAACCCAAACTGGACTCTTAGTGGTTTCCTAATGTGTTGTGTCTAAACAGCAAAGGTACATGGTAAGAAATCGTCTGTGGCTACTTCACTATTTTGTATCCGTTTCTCTAGAGATTAGGAAAACCACAAACCAGAGCATACTTCAGAATATGTTAGCATTTGGGCATGCATTTTGTGATGGGCAGCCATTTGATTCCATTCTTTCTAAATGATGGTATTCTTACTGAACCTTTGTAGCAGTCTGCCAGCCGGCCTCTCCCGAAACGGCAAACCCCAGGATTCCATAGGATGTTGAAAATGGAATAATCGCGCTATAAGAGTGTAGTGCGGAAATGGCCACAGATAGCAAGCTTGAACAGGTTCATAAAATGATGCATGAAATTATGATGAAGAAAATTTCAGATCATCATGATGTCGGGAAGTTTGCATTGTGGCTCCCATACCTTGTCTGCAGGCACTGACATTCAGAAGTCCTGCCCCTAAGCAGTTTCCTGCTGGTACACAAAACCCAGCATTGTCGGGATTAACGGAGACATTGGCAAAGATTTTCGCAGGAGGCACAAAACGATATGCTGGGATCCCATCAACTGTCACATACTTGTCAAAGGTTAAGTACAAAGACCTGCAAAAAGAAGGAACAAGGCGAAGAATGGCATTTAAAAAAAAAATTGAACATACATGCACATCCACACAGAATATACTTTAAAAACTTGTTTCATTATTATAATGGGTGGAATACATGCAGAAAGTGAGGAGCTGGACATTAGACATTAAAGCCTAGAATCAGGAACCCAATCACATCCTGGGGGCGAGCCACCCGAACGATATTCTAGAGGTGGATTTGACCTATGAGGCCTTCCCAGTTGGTCCACCAAACCTTCTCCACACTTAAGTTCTATTTAGTGGAGAAAGAAAGGGAACACATACTTTTTACTTAAACAGGTATTCCATTGTACAAAATATGAGGTGTGTTGTGTAGTGCTTTTCTTTTTATTATTATATTTTTAAAATAGTGTTATACTGTTTGAAATTGTAGTTTTTTCCATAGAGCATCTTATTTAATTGTGTTTCAACTGTTTTATCAGAACCGACGTGGTGTAGTGGTTTGAATGTTTGGCTAGGACTCTGGGAGAACAGGGTTTGAATCCCCACTCAGCTATGGAACCCCACTGGGTGACCTTGAGCAAGTCGCACTTTCTCAGCCTCAAAGAAAGAAAACAACAAACCTCCTCTGAATAAATCTTACCAAGAAAACCTCACGATAGGGTTGCCTTAGGGTTGCCATGAATTGCAAATGACTTCGAAGTATTTGTTTTAAAAACTGTTTTTACCACTGTTTTCTTTTTCTTTCTTTTTTAAGCCATGCTTTCTTTGAATCTATGTTGCAAAATTCAATAATAAAATAAATAAATATAAACAAAAACATATAATAAATGGTAGAAGGCCTGGAAACTATACCCTTTGAGGAGTGGCTTGGGAAATTGGGTGAATTAGGCTGGAGAAGAGAAAGTTAAGAGGGGATATGACAGCTATATGTAAATATTTGAAAGGATGACATATGGAGGATGGAGCAAGCCTCTTTTCTGCTGCTCCAGAGACTAGGACATACAATAATGGCTTTAAACATCAAGAAAAAGAGATTCCATCTAAATATCAGGAAGAGCAGTTTGACAACTGAATACGCTGCTGCCTCGGCTTGTAGTGAAGTCTCCTTCTTTGGACATTTTTAAACAGAGGTTGGATGGCCATCTGCTGGGAATGCTTTGACGGTGTATTCGTGCATGGCATGGGATTAAACCCAACGTCCCTTGGGTCTATTCCAACTCTATGATTCTAATATTGTCATAGCATCCACCATTCTTACCTGCAGAAATCTGAGGCAAAGACATAGATCACTTCATCTTTGCCGACTAACGGATGAAATGTAGAACCATCAGTCCCATTTATCATATTACTAGCTGGCGACGTCCACCAGTTTAGTGTACTGTAGGATAAAAAGAAGAGGGATAGGAGAAGATGAGGAAGTTTAGAACAAACAGAATGCTTTGAAAGAGGTGAGGTTCTGATATAAGCTTGGTATGAAACATATTATGCTAATCATCTCAAAAGACTTCTTTCCTTTTCACGCCTCATCATGAGATGTACCTCTGGGATGAACAGTGCACGATGTGAAACCCGATACATAGTTTGCCAATCCTTTTTCTTTAACCATTTAGGCACAATCTTATCATAATTACAGCACCTTGAGGGGCTGAGATTTATTCCTTCCCTCTCCTGCCGCTATCCCCTCCACTTCCTTCCCTCCAGCTGAAAACATTCAGAAAACAAATGCCCACTTGGGTTAACTTGTGCTTTTCTTTTAAACAGAAGGAATTTTTCAGAATTTGATGCACAGTATATGCAATGCAATTAGTTTTGACAATGAAAGTGAAATGTGCAAGCAAAAAATGTCAGAAGAGAACATTACTCTTTCCCTCTCCATTTGATGACCCTTGTGAAGTCTAGATAATTCTTCTTTCCACTTAGCATAATGTACTCGCCATCATCGGTTCCATTCATCTAGAAACAAATCCAAAGAAAGAGACAAAAAGAGAACTTTAATTTTCTTGATTACTTCTGTTTGGTTCCTAAAATGTGGCCAAATAAGGTGGCAAGCAAGAACCTCCTGATGTTAAAAGGCAATGGAAGACCCTGCTGGAAAGGAGGAAGGCCACGGCTCAGCAGCACAGCACCTGCTTTGCATGCAGACGGTCTCAGGTTCAATCACTGGGATTTCCATTAGGGCTAGGAAAGGCCCGTTTCTGAAACTTTATAAGGCTGCCCTCCGTCAAGAGTTGACAATAGCAAGTTAGATGGACCAACTCAGTATAAGGCATCCCATCTTTCCAAAAAGTTTAGCAGCTGGCAACTCAATGAGAGGGGAGCACCTTGTGATTACTTGAAGGACATCAGGAGGAGTAAACTAGAATAGCCAGTATGATGTCATGGTTTGTGGCCATTTCCTCACTAGACTGTTATAGTGCTATTATTCCACTTTGAACATCCTATGGAATCCTGGGGTTTGCAGTTTAGGAAGGGGCCTCAAACCCCAGGATTCCATAGGATGTTGAAGGTGGAATAATAGCACTATAACAGTCCAGTGAGGAAATGGCCTGAGTGTTGGACTAGGATTCCTGGAGACCAGGATTCAAATCCTTACTCACAACTACAAGGTGAGAGGCAAAATGACAGCATTGCCCCCCCCCCCAAAATTTTCCTTCAATCCTCAAATTTCTAGCACTGCAGAAAGTGAGACACTGAAAACAGTTTGTACTTTGAAGTCTGATATTTATGTAACTTGGTAACTCTGCCTGTCCCTTTGGGGTGCCTAAACTCTTATTCCTAAACAGGTGAAGTTTTAAGTTACTACAATGTTAGAAATTTGGGAACTTAAAGAATTTCACAGAGGGGCCAAGAGTTGTGTTTTGCATGGGATAATGCCTACATTTTGCCCCCTTAAGGCCAAATTCCAGTGTCCCAGCCTGCACTGAACTGAAGACACAAGAGTATTCAAAAGCAGAGGGTTGCACTGGAGTGGCACTAGTTCATTCTCAGGATTTGAGCAATGGCATAACTGACAAAAAGGCTGGCCACAACTGCTCTGGACAAACAACTAGGTTATTTTTGAAGCCTCTGGGGCTGCTCCCTTGGTTTCCCTTTTCTCACTATGTTTTTAAAGGGATGAACAACATCCAGGAGTCTGGAAACCACTCTCCCTGTCCTGCTACCAGATTTGTTTCTATGGTAGTAATGAAGCTTCCTGGGTTTTTTTTTCTTTCCTTCTCCCTGAAAACAAAGCATATGGTCCTAATGCATCTTGTTTACAAGTGGAATCATGAGGAGAATGGGGAACTTGTTTTTAAGCAAGAGCTCAAAGCTGAAAGCTTTTTGGTTAACAGACAGCAAGGCCGCAGGGTGGCAAACAAACAGCCACATGTATCTCACAGGCTGTGAACTGCATTAGTAGGGAGCAAAGAGGAAAGGGACTGGTCACACTGTTTCACAGAAATAAGGAAAGCAGTTAAGAATAATTTGAGTTTGGCTTCTTCTTTCTCACATGAGAACAGGGCCTCCAGGTTAAAATTGAGACTTATATCTCAATATGTACCTGTGGTGTTTTAACTCTAGCTTGTTTGCTCTGTTTCTTCAACCAGATCCATGGAAAGGAAGGAAGGGAGCAATAAAGACAGGTAGGATGACTGAGCTGAGTGCCATGCCTCCCACTTGGGACAGGAAGCCCTGCAATTTTGGAGTGGTGTTTCAAACCTCTCCATCTCATACAGTTTCAAGACAAGGCTCCAAAGACAATACACAATATTCTAAATGCAGCTGCACCACAGATTTCTATATTGGGACTCAGCTCTTTGTTACTGGTGCAAAGCAAAATACAATGGGGCGGGGGGGGTATCACCACACCATCTCTGAAAGGAAGAAAGAAAAAGCAAGGACCATCATACCCTTTGACAGTAGAGTGCTCACCTTTCTAAAATAGCCAAATTCCGAGTCAACGGTGGGACGAAATCTGTGTAAAGCATTGAGAAGTTTGTCCGTGTAACCCCACAACAGCTCATGGACTGAGTGCATCGTGAACATCTCTTCTTCATATAAGAGGAGCAAAATCTCTGTAGGTAAATGCAGGGGAGTTGATGTAGCTAGATCCATTGCAACCTGAAACAGAGAACAGAAAATACATATTAACGTGTGACATACATATGAACTTATCAGATGGAATCCAGTGTGCAACATCCGCAGGGATAACGTCACTGCTACGAATGTCCTTTTATAAACACTGCAAAACCAGGTATCCAGCATCTCCATCCACAATGATCCACATTTCTCTAGATCATGGCAGAACAAAGGATTCAAACCCAGTAACTGCAAACCAGTAACTGCAAACCCCAAGATTCCGTAGGATGTTGAAAGTGGAATAATAGCACTGTAACAGTGAAAAGGCCCAAGGAATGGTTAACCTTTTTTTTCCCTCCAAAGGATATCTGCAGCAGTGGGTGAGGGCTGCCTATTATGCTGGTAGGCAAAGGTTAGGTTAACAGCAGGTATGGCTATGGCATCCCCTCAAAGGCACAGACCTCACCTTCATTCATATGTTCTTTATCTGATAAACACACCAACATAAAGAGCACCCGTCCATCCATCCATCTTTTATTTATACCTTGCCCTTCTCTGATGCTGGGCTTCAATGTGATTTACAAGAAGGCAGAGAATACATTAAAATATATCACAGTCTTCCCTCCACATTAGCCCATTTCACTTTCATGTGAACTTCTCCAACCTCTGCTCCCGCTCACCTCAGGTGCTTCTTTGCCAGGGGAACCTTTTCTCTCAGTTGCGCCAATCACGCTGCACAGCCCCTTAAAAAACCACCTCTGGTTCTCCTCCACCAGCAGCTGCCTAGCCAGCTAAGGATGGCTTGTAGCCCAGTTTCTCAAGACCACAAACCCTCTCCTGATGCCCCCTCACAAGGAAGGAAATCTGTGAGAGACAGGCACCACGCCCACACCCTTTCCCTAACCTGGTTTGGACCCTGGGTGCCCACTCTCCCCACTGTGCCTGAGCCCCCTTCCCACAGACACACATTGATATTTGTGATTTTTCCACTCTTTTGAAGGGGTCTTGTACCCCTAACCCTAGCAAATGCAGATAGACGATTGTATAGTTAAAAACATACAAAATTAAGATTAAAACAGTATTAAATAACAGAATTAACAGTGATGACTTTAAAACAGACTAAAAATTGTACAGTGCCATAACCCTCCCACTTTTTGTGTTGCTGTTAAAATCAGTTTCCAAAGGCTTGCTTGGAAGACAAAGCTCCTACCCTGTCCCTGAAGTGAAAACCAAGAAGGAGCCATCCTAACTTTCCTGGAGAGTTCCAAAGCATAGGATCAGCCACAGAGAAGGCCTCCTCCTGTGTTCCCACCAACGACACCTGTGAAGGCGGTGGGATGGGGAAGAGCTTTCCCTACAGATATTAAAGCTTGAGTGGGCTCATATGGGATGATACAGTCCTTCAAGCAGCCTGGGCCTGAACTGTATAGGACTTTATAGGTCAAAACCAGCACTTTGAATTGTGCCTGGAAACAGACTGACAGCCGGCAGAGCTGTTGCAATAAGGGAGTTGTGTCATCCCCATGGCTAGTTCTAGTTAGCAATCTGGCTGCAGTCCATCTCCCAATCTCTCTCTCTCTCTCTCACACACACACACATAAACACACAAAACCTCCCCAAATAGTTACTCACAGATATATGGGGAACGGCACATGGGCAGGAGGGCTAACCCTCCATTCACTGCACAACATCCTTCTCATCACAACTCTGTCCACAGTGGCCCCCACCCCAATAAACAGCTGGTCACAAGGATGGTAGACATATAACTTTTGAGGCAAGGATGGCATACAGCAGGGTGGGTGAAGTGCAGCCCCCACAGTGCTATTTTTCTGGTCCCCTGGGGTCAAAACAATTTTTTCCAGAATTTTTCAAAATATATTTGTTGTTCCAAAATGCTCAAAAATGCAGAGGGCATTTCCACCATGTTTCAATATTTTTCAAAACACTTTTTTTTGCCGAAGGGCCCAGGAAGGCCTAAAATATACCCCCACATCCGCTAAAGGTCACCGAGGGACAAAAAGGGATTTGTTTTTGCAAAAGCAGGTGCACTGTATGCGGGGATGTGGTCCTCCTAAGACTCCTGGAAAACTAATGTAGCTCCCAACCTTCCACGGTTGGCCACCCCGGCATATAGGAGGGGTAACTGGAGTGCAGCGTCAGCCTTCCCCATAGAAAATCCTACTCACTTCCTCATGAGCAGCGGAGTGGTGGGTGTAGGACAGCATGATTTCTGAGGAAATTAAACAGCACTGGTGGCAAAAACCTGACTGTGGCAACTTGGACACTTTTGTCTCCCACACTAAATGCCTCCAAGAACTGCCCAAGGCCTACAGATGATGGATACCACACATGTGCAAGAGGGCTGCACGACACAGACTTCCCCTAAGGCCATAGAATCAGAGCCCACCTCCTGAGTCAAGGGACCAGACCAGCTCTCAGTACTTGTTCTGCACCTTCCCAATCACCACCAGTATAACTCAAGACTTACCACGGCAGGTACATTCACTGTCCTAATCAAGTCGACTTCTGGATCTCCCACTGACATCTCCCGTTCGAAGAAGTAAGTCTTTGGGTTGAGAGAAGAGACTTTTGTGTCATTGTCTAAAATGTGGACATTAACTCGGGGTCTGTCTTCCCTGCAAACAGAGAGAACAAAATATTTAACTTTTAAAAGAAGCTTCAGAAACACTTACAGAAATGAGCAGACAGACATCAAGAGCTGTACAGTGGCCCCTCCACTTTCGCAAGGGTTTTCTTAGTGAAGAAAACAAATGATCAGTACAAACATCTTTGTAATGTCATAGCCTAACACAAATACCAGCACAAGACAAATGCCAGTTGCTACCCTTACTCATAGTTATTCCAGTTCTTCAGTAAATATTTATACAATGAATGAATAAATAAATATTCATTTGCATAATCTCCAAGACTTTAAGAAGCCTGTTCATAAGGCTTGCACTGAAATATTTGTGTAGGCTGCAGGGTTTGAATGAACAAAAGTACCTGTAAGTGTATGGTCCAATTTCCCGAACTAAAGGAGATTCACCTTGAAGTACTTCTAAAGGGTTGGTCAAGTTAAAGAAATAGAAATGCATATAAACTGGCGGTGAAGGTTCCTCCCACATTTCAAAAACTTCTGTGCCATTTTTTAAAACCATTTGCTGAAAAACAAAAAAGGCAAGTTATAAGCCACACTTTCAGAATGGACACAGCATATAAAATTATACAAGGAAAGAGAAACAATCTACACATTCAGTATCACAATAGTATACACTTAACCTACACTGTGCTGTGTCAGGAAGTGAAAGGAATACCATCTAAATCTCCCACAGATTAGGTGTACACAGAAAACTAGTACTGAGGGAGAAGGGTCTCTTAGACCATCTCCGCACTAGACCGTTATAGTGCTATTATTCCACTTTCAACATCCTATGGAATCCTGGGACTTGCACTGCAAACCCCAGGATTCCATAGGATGTTGAAGGCGGAATAATAGCACTATAAAGGTCTAGTGTGGAAATGGCCTTAGAATCCTTCTTCCTGGCACTGCAACTCACCACACAGAGATCTATTTCTCATAACTATCAGCACTCAATAATGTACTAAAAATGCAAGTTCTGACCAGCTTGCTAAAATTTTAAGTTCTGAACCCACACTTGTCTCTGTAGTGGCATTTTAAAAAACTGCACCATGTACTTCCACCACTATGTGTAGGTGTACAAAAATTTCATTGCCAGAGGAACAGCCATATTAATCTGACACACCAAGCTCTACAAAGACTTTTGGACTATCAAAAAAATGAACATGATACAGGCAAGTCTGCTTCATCAGCCATCAACAAGCAGCCATCAATGTCAGTAAAACATTAGCAGCCATCAACATTAGTAAAACAGAAAAAAGTCTTTTGTTTCATCTAGGTCTCCATAACATCAAGCAGATATAATGTACCTGTTCCCACAAAGAGAAGTGAAAAAAGGAGAACAAGATCAAGAACTGCAATAAACTGATATGATACAGTCTGAACAAGTCCTTCTGTTACACTGTTTTCAGAAATAATTTTGGATGTGTAAATATATGAACATCTTGTCTGGAACATTTTCTTCATTGTTCTAAAATATTTATTTAAACACTTCCATCTCACCCATGCCTTCATAATGGGATCACAGGGTAGCATACGACATAAACCGTTCCAGATTAAAATCAGGTTAAAATCATAAATAAACAAAATAAAAACATGCTGAACAGTATTTGAAATCACCATACTGATGCCAAAGTTAGCACAGTCACACAGGGACATTTCAAGGTAGACAACTATAGTACTATGATTCCACTTTAACTGTCATGGCTGCATCCGATAGGATGCTGGGGTTTGTAGTCAGGAGAAACACTCATGTTGTTACTTTTATTTGCATCCCTGTTTTTTGCCCAACATTGGGCCTCAAAGCAGCCTACATATTAAAGTACCGTATCTGCCGGCGTATAAGATGTACCCATGTATAAGACGCACCCAATTTATACACTGGTAAATTCTATTTGCTGGCACATAAAGCACACGCCAGTGTATAAGACGCACCCTATTTTTAAACAGTAATTTGGGGGGGGGGAATTAGTTTTATAATCCAGCAAATACAGTAATACAATTTAAAAATACATAAATAGTATATATTAAAATAGGATTAAACTATACAAAAAATCTAAAAAGCTAAAAAGAGATTTAAGAAACATTAAAATTACAACAGTACAACACTCCTTGTGAGCACCCCACCCCAGCTGAGAATTCCAAATGCTCCTCCCGTAACTGCAAATCCTAGAATGCCCCAGGATGAAACTGTGGCAGTGGAAGCACAGAGCTATAATGCTGAGGCGTGAAAGGGCTCCAGCATAGCCCACCATAGCTCAGAAGTCCAGCAGTCCACCAGCCTCTGCTTTCCAAGTAGGTGGCAACATATGTTGAGATGAGAACAGGAACATTATTCTGGTGGTTGAAAATCTGGCTTCCAAACCTGGGAGAACACCTTGACTTCCCTCATGAAACAGGAAGGGTAAATTAGACAAAACTTTCATCTGTTTCATGCATGCCATACTTTGTAAAGTATTTTCTGGAATGTATGGCCCAGAGGAGTTGTTATATTTGGTAACTGTTTTCACTTCTATTCTCTGCCTCTTGAGGAACGTGTGTATTTCCACTATCTATGAGCAGATTGTACAGTTTTACAGAGGTGTGTGGTATGGTAAAACCAACACTGATAAAGAATTCACAAATCACTTTATAAGAGGATCATTACTGAAGGTGTGGACACAGATAAAGAAGAAACTATACAATAGAATTCCAACATGGATATCACCGCAGGAAGCGTTTCGACAAAGATGGGCAGGGACACAAACGGATTGGTTAACATATAAAGATCTGTTGGAAAGCACAACGGAATTCTCAGCCCCCCAGATAAAATCCAGGGAAAAATTAGAAAAGATGGGGTATAAGTTGGCTTGGTTCCCGTACAGACAATTATATGAAAGGTTTAAAATAGATGTTAAACTAGAAGGATTTGACACAAGACAGATAAAAAACGAATTTGAAAAAAATCATATTTGATCAATTGGACCATATTACAGCCAAATTATATAGATATTTGTTAGGGTATAAGCTGGAGGACCAAACAGCCAAAGAAACCATGATATCTTGGGCGAAGATGACAGGCCAGGTGATCGAACTGGATCAATGGGAGACAGCATGGAAATTGACACAAAAATTTACGGTAGCCCAAGATCTTAAAGAAAACTATATAAAGATGCTTTATAAGTGGTATCTGACACCGGTTAAAATTAAAAAAATGTACCATACATCACAGAATCAATGTTGGATATGTCAGGAGAAAGCCGGGTCATTTATGCATATGTGGTGGAAATGTACAAAAATCAGTAGTTTTTGGAAAGAGGTGAATAAACATCTGATGGAAATATTTAAAACTCAAATTTCTTTAAAACCGGAGATATACCTATAAAATATGATTCAAATGATAGATTCTAAAATTTTCAAGAAATATTGGAGGATTCTTTTATTGCTCATCACAGCCGCTAGAATCCTTATAGCTAAAGGATGGAAAAATAAAGATCCTCCATTCATAAAGCAATGGATGGTTAAAATAATAGAAATGAAAGAACATGACCGGCTTACTATAAAAGTTAAAGAGAAATCTGATGAGGTTCTGTGAGAATGGGACCCGGTAACAAAGTTCCTAAGTAGCAAATGGGGTTTGGCACATATAGAACATATATAATATCTTATAGGAACGGTATTATAATACAGAGAAAAGCAAAGAAAATTATAATGAAGGGAAGTACAAAAAACAGACTGATACTTTTAATTTACTGGACAACAAGGATACAGGTTCAGATTTATGAGAGGTTTGGTTTTGTTTTGTTTTTGGTTTTACCTTTTGAGAAATTAATTCTTTTTTTTTTTTTAAGTTCTGGGATATTTAAAATAGGAGCAAGAACCCTTCAAACATTCAGACAAAATTATAGAAAATATATATAAACAAATAAATGTAATGTAATTGATGTTCAAAGATAAAGTATTTGAAGTATAGAATGGAAGCTATTGTTTACTATGATTTATATTTATTTATTATGACTCATATTTTAATAAAAATAATGGGGGGGGGGAAATTCGGAAGTTGCAGTACTGGTTTCTTTGTTCCAAGAAATGGCTAATCCCATTAAGTTTGCAAATCTCATTCAGGATTCCATTTTATGACTATTACAACTGCAGACTTGGTAGGGTTTTCAAAACTCCTAATGAAATTCACACACACACCTACTCCACCTCTGTTGGACATTTAGTCAGAATGCAAAGTTCTCAAGGACACAAAAGCTTGCTTGTCAGGACATACCAAAACATCACAAGCTAAGAAAGATAATGCCCTTTTGTAGATTCTGTTTTAATTCTATGGACCTCAGCAGCTACTTATTTACACTTTGCATTCCAGCCCATCCCAGAACTACATTTAGGAGGGAAAAACCTCCAGGCCTCTCTCTTGACCAGATGCAGGAGAAAACAGCAAACAATCCCACATAGATAACAGCCAAAATCTGAAAAAGGTGAAAGTGAAACGCTGCACTTCTCCAGTTAGCATCTGAATCTAGCACAAAGGATGTATTAGACATGCTGCTCGAACCTTCACAGAATAAGAATACAGAAAACCAGAATAAAGTTAATTGCCAACACACACACACACACACACACACAGCACTCAGCCTTGCAATAAGAGGTACGTGTCTGACTAGGTTGCATTTAATAAATTTTGCCCACACAAAACACACCCCTTGAGAAAGGAGTAGTACTTCTTCCTAAAATGTATATTTAAATCTGAGCAGCTCAGAACTCATGTGCAAATAAAGCAGATATCCTTTCTGGGAAAAGCTCACTCTTGATTTGGTTTCAGGATTCTACAACGTTTCATGATACCCATCTGGAGACTGGTGAACTAAGCTACAAGTACATAATAAAATACTGTGCATATTTACTCAGACATCCCACTGAGTTCAGTGGGACTTATTTCCAAATAACCAAGCATACAGCTGCAACTTTAGAAGCCAGTGCAAACCAAAGGTGTAGTGAATGGAACTTGGATCCAAAGTGTCACTGTAGAACCCCCAATCCAGTGCAGTCACAATACAGCAATAGCATGCTATACCTATCCATATATACTTTCAAGACACAACAGATCACATAACCCAACAGAGGCCATTTCCGCACTAGACTGCTATAGTGCTATTATTCTACTTTCTACATCCTATGGAATCCTTTGAGGCCCCTCCCTAAACTGCAAACCCTGGGATTCCATAGGATGTTGAAAGTGGAATAATAGCAATATTACAGTCTAGTGTGGAAATGGCCAGAGTCTTCAAAATCACACAATCTAACAAAGTCCTCAAAAAAGAATCCAAATCCCTAGTAGCAAACGAGAAACTTTTAAAAAACAACATATAACAAAATTCAATAAATGTAGTGTTGATTTTACCCTCTCTATGGCCCTGATCATACACAACGTAGCTCGAATGTCAATTCTTGGTTAGGAGTGCCCTGCTATTTATATTCCTCCTCCGGAATTCATTCTCTCTTTCTACATCTTTTCACAGAATTCTGGGTACAAATGCAAATAGTCTCCATCTTTGCCCTGGCTGGCATTATCCTTTTTGACAACTGCATTTCACTTGCTATTCTGAAAAGTAGAATCATTTTTAAACTATTAATTCACCCACTCCCCAAAAATTAGAACTTTAAAAAGTTACTATTTTGTTAGCCAGTATGAAGGCTATGTTGACTGAGGGATTCTGAGAGCTGTAGTTTATAAAAATTAAACATTCAAGCTCTACTTGAGATAACCATTGTCGTTTGTGACATCCAAACTTGCCAAGCTGGACATAATTCTAACCTGAACTGCCCCCCAAGCCATGGTTCCAGTTCCTGGTTAAGGAGGCAATTTATGGTTAACAGTGATCTGAGGATACTCGTATGTTTACCCAGAGTTTGGACACAAGAGAATGTGAGTGTCGCAAACTAAAGAAAAGTAAGGAGGAACCTTAAGAATAATTTCCACCCACCTCTGTTACACCAAGGTTGGGACAATGGTTAGATGTTTCTGATATTCATCAAAGGGTGGCACCACACATGCTATGACAAGCAGAACAGTTGAAAGCTGGTTATTGCATATAATCAAAGGTGACAGCTATGCCTAAAGCAAATTCATTTATTCTAGGAAATCAATATTCAGGACTACTTAAAGACTTCTTACATCTGGGACGCTGAGAAATCAAGGGTGGAGCTGCATACTACTACATGCATATACATACATCCATACATATATATATATAAAACTGCATGTAACTAAAAGTCCTGACAGCTGCTTTTGGGAACAAGATCTGGAGCACAAAACATAGTGGAGGAAGGGAATGCTTGATCTCTTCCATGCCCACCACTTTTCCATTCCAGTTCTGCCTTACCCAGCCACTCTCTGCTCACCGCAACTATAAAGATCATGTGAGTATTTCTCGGCCAATATCAGCAACCATAAGGGAAGTGCAACCAGCTATTTGCTACCAATGAGAATATTATTGCGTTCTACCAAGGCCTACAGCACAGAATGAAAGCAAGTACCTTACTTTGGTTCCTCATTCACCTCCACTTTGAACTACAACAACCACACAAATGTGTTTACAAAGCAGAACCACTGGTCAAGGGGTATGGGGGCAACCATCCGCACGCATACAGACACACTCACAAATCTATCCACATAATCCAGACCACAGCAGTACACAATAACACAATGATCCTGAAATTGAGGAAAAACAAATAACTATCCGGTTTGCCAGGTGGAAAAAACACGGAGCATTCCTTTACTCTTAGCAATGCGTCAGTACCATGAGAGACTACCATTGCAAGAAAGCGGCAAGATGGTGTTTGGATGTACCTGCTGTTGTTGTTGTCGTCAAGGTATTTCTACCTTGTGGCAAAACTATCATGGGATTTTCTTACCAAGATTTGTTAAGATGGAGGTTTGCCTCTGCCACCTTCTGAGGTTGAGAGAGTGTGACTTGTCCAAGGTCACACAGTGGGTTTCCATGGTTGAACATGTCTCCTAGAATCCTAATCCAACACTCAGGACACTCTGCTGTGTTCGCTCTTTTGTTTATACTCTGCTGTTGTGTATCTTCAAGTTGTTTCTGACTTAAGGTGAACATATTATGGAATTTTCTGGGGCTGAGAGGATGTGATGCACCAAATAATTCAGTGGGTTTCCATGGCCAAGTGAGGAATCAAACCCTGGTCTCCACAGTCGTAGTCCAACGCTCAAATCACTACATGATGCTGGCTCTCACACACTTTTATCGAGATAATCTTCTTTCGCATTTTATAAGCTACTCTGGAACTCTGTACCTCTAAAAATTTATTATGCCGTATAAATACTTAAGCAAATATATAAACATAATTGACTCAAGAATATGTTTACTGTTAGAATTGTGTTAGCCACCCTGGGATAATGTAGCATATTAAGGAGGGCTATAAAAAAGCTAAATAAATATACTAAAGAGACTCTGTTGCTTTATTTTTCTTTCTACCTGGCCTTCTGCCACAAATAGGTAACACAAGTACCTGCAAGCACTTCTCCATGCTTCCCAGGCATGAGACCCATTGACTTTTATCTCTGCTTAAAGTGATGGCAAATCTGATGTTACCGCAACTTAAATCCAACAACAAATGAAGGGTATGTGTCCCCCATCTACAATTTAAATGGTTGCTATGACTTGCTGCTATACAGATACACCCTTCGTCTTGAAAACATGTCAATGAGATCATTGTAACACTTAACATCTAGAGACCTTTCATCTAGATTTTGTTGTTGCTGTGTGCCTTCAAGATGCTTCTGGCTTATGGCATCCCTAAGGTGAACCTATCACAGGGTTTTCTGGGGCTGAGTGTGTTTCCCATGGGTTTCCACGGCTGAGCAGGGAATCGAACCCTGAGCCATTTCCGCACTAGACAGTCTAGTGCGGAAATGGCCCTGGTCTCCAGGGTCATACTCCCAACACTCAAACCAGTACACAAAATTGGCTCTCTTCGGCTATATTACACTATACAATTATTGTACTAACACTCCACTGCAACTATTCCAGCAGTAATCTATGGAATCCTAGTGTTTATAGTTTGGCGAGGCACTAGATTGCTCTGCCTAAGAATTTTAAACATTCCATCCCAAAATTACAGATCTGTGGATTCCACAGAATGTTAACACGGAAGCTGAAGTGAAACCATTGTGCTATAATTGTGTAGTGTGAAAGGGCCCCAGCGGTCTTGGAAGGTGGCATCACTGTTATTGTTTCTGTCTTATGAGACAGAATAACAATGACTGGCTTCCCTAACGACATCTAAAGAAATGTGTGGCATTCTTCTCCCTTATATATGGATTGGCCTCCACTCTGTTTAAGAAATTTAACCACCACACTGCACGAAATTAATGGGAAAGCATTATGCTCTGCCAGGAATACGCAGACAGAGTGTATTTCTGAGCATTTAGAAAGTGACTTTCCTCACCAGCAGGTAATACTAAGAATAAGCGGACACTTGGGGTCATTTCACACAAGTATGTCCAACCCCATCTGATTGGGGCATCTCACGAAAATGACCCATCATAGAAACACCAAGGATGTTGAACTTTCAATATCAACTGAGTTTGCTTCAAAGGCAGCCTTCTTCAGTGGTGCGAGTTACCACCTTTCCTTACCAGTCATTAAGTGTTGAGCAACCAAGAGGAAAAATCAAGTCCATGTTATGCACTCCAGATTTTAGGATAAAGAACCATGTCTCCACAGTGGGAAGTGTGTCATGCATGCGGGAGGGGGAGTGTTTTGGTCTCCAGATGTAGTTCGACTGCAGCTCCCATCAACTCTAGCCAGCACTGGTTAAGGATCTTGGGACTCCCTATCCAACAACAACATCTGGAGGGTCACATGATTCCCCACCCTGGTTATACATTAAAAAAGCTGCTGCTGTGATGAGGGAAGGACACTGATGTCTAAGAAAATGCAGTGTTACATTCGTGCCCTTGCTGTATTTCCAATAGAATCCTTCTGCAGCTGGGAGAAGGCAATCTTGGGCCATTTCTGCACTACACTCTTACAGCGCGATTATTCCACTTTCAACATCCTATGGAATCCTGGGGTTCGGAGTTGAGGCGGCCCCTCCCTAAACTGCAAACCCCAGGATTCCATAGGATGTTGAAAGTGGAATAATGGCGCTATAAGAGTGTAGTGCAGAAATGGCCTTGCAAAGGGCACATATTAGAGTGCCGTGTTTCTTTTGTGCTCTTCAGTAAAAGGCAAAAGATTTACAAGATCTGAAGAGAAACCAGGCGCTTTTATACCCTTTCAACGCCAACTCTTCCACTTTCACCCATCAGCGGACCACTCTCATCCATTCCAACTGCAGCATGATCTTTACAGGCATGTTCAACGAAAAGAGGAATCCCGCTGCGCTCCCTTAGGTTTAGTGGCCGACCGGCCTTACTCTGAGGTCAAAGGGCAAGCTGGCCAGTTTCACGACGACCATAACAGCCGAGATGCCAGTCATGTCCCAGTCACGCTAGGGCGGCGAAGTCGGAGAAGCGCGAGAGAGGAGAGGGCGTTCAAAGGTGTCGTTCAGTAAATAACCAAGCGCGCCGTGCTCTCCCAGCGGCTCACGGTTTGTCTCTCTTCCTCTCTTCTGCCAGCCCCGAAAGGGCGCCGGCCTCGTCTCCCGACGGCACCCGCAACGTGGGGGCGCCCACAGCCCACCCCGAGGCTTCGAGATGCTCCCCTCACCTGTTTGACCTGCAGATCCACGACGTTCTCCAGGACGCGCGCGGCCAGCAGGGCGACGCCGACGACGAGGAAGGTCACGGAGAGGGCCCCCGCCGTGGCCAGGCAGAACTTCCTCATGGCGGCGGCAGCGGGGCAGCGGCTCTAGGCCGGAGGTCGGGGCAACGGAGGAGCCGAGCCGGGCCAAGCCCAGCCGCGTCGCCGCCCTGCTCGCGACTGAGCGCGGCGCCCCGCGCGCCTCCCGCGCGCAGGCGGTGCCCGCCGGGCTCCAAAGAGGGCGGGGAAAGCCGGCGCCCGGCCCGTTGTTTTGATCAGCCGGGGGAAGGGAGGGGAGGAAGGAGGCAGGGAGACGCCGCTTAGTTTCAGTTTCCGCACCGGCCCCCCGGGGCCGCAGGAAGGAGGGAGAAGCGCGGCCGAGCCGGCTGGGCTCGCTCCCGTGGCGCGCCGGCCTGGAGAGCGCCCGGCAGCCCCCGGCCCGGAGGGAGGCGGTCAGCCGGTGGCCGCGGCTCCGAGGCGGCCCCGCTTGTCGTCGTCGTGGCTTCCCAGCCCGTCTCCTCGCGTGCCGGGCCGAGGGGGTCTGGGCCGCCGTTTCCCACCGCTGTCCTGCTGGAACCTCTCGCCCCTTTCCTCCCCAGAGAGAAAGGATGTGGCTTGTTGCCTTTGTGGGTTTTTATTCTTTCCCGACTTGCAAAATATTTTTGCAGCTTACAAGCCTTCCGCACTCGGCTGTTATCGTGCTATCACTGCGCTTTCAACATCCTAGGGAACCCTGGCCCCTTTTGGCCCCTCCCGAAACTGCAAACCCCAGGGTGCCCTAGGATGTTGAAAGCGCAGTAATAGCACGATAACAGCCGAGTGCGGAAACGGCCAGTCATCAAACCACACAATCTGACA
The DNA here is from genome assembly GCA_948472985.1 of Iguana delicatissima. Lineage (NCBI taxonomy): Eukaryota > Metazoa > Chordata > Lepidosauria > Squamata > Iguanidae > Iguana > Iguana delicatissima. The sequence goes on from CAOKZL010002031.1 coordinate 130,410, forward strand.
AAGTCTTCAAAAAAGCATCCAAAGCCCTAGTAGCAAACAAGAAGCTTTTAAGAAACAACATACAGTAACATTTAACAAATGCACAGTCCTGATGATACCCTCTCCACGGCCCTGTTCCCACACAATGGGGCTCGAATGCCAATTCTTGGTTCATTTTCTCCATCTTTTCACAGAGTTCTGGGTAAAATTCAAATGATCTTCACGTTTGTCCTGGCTGGCATTATCCTCTTAGACAACTATATTTCACTTGCTATTCTGAAAAATAGAATCAAAGGCCCCTCCCTAAACCACAAACTCCAGGGTTCCATAGGATGTTGAAAGGGGAATAATAGCACCCTTAACAGTCTAGTGTGGAAAGGGCCCAGTACTCAAACCACAGGACACTCTCTCGCTCTCTTTCTCTGCCTTCAAATTGCCTGTTGACTTAGGCCATTTCTGCACTACACTGTTATAGTGCTGTTATCCCACTTTCAACCTCCTGTGGAATTCTGGGATTTGTAGTTCACTAAGGTCAAAGAGCTCTCTAGCTGAGAATTTCTAAATGCTCCTCCCTAAACTACAAACCCCAAGATTCCATAGGATGTTGAAAGTGTATAACAGTGTCTTGCGGAAATGGCCTTACAGTGGCCCCATTCATTTCATAGAGTTTTCTTAGGCAAGGAATACCCAGTGATGGTTTTGCCAGTTCCTTCCTCTACTCCTTCTGAATTACTGTCATTTACACCTCCCATCTTTCAGTAATCTCTCCTGCATTTGCGAATTCAACCTGAGCTAAAGATCTTCATGTGTGATGCAATACAAGGATCTCTGGGGGAAAAAACTCTCCCTTCTAAAACCAAGCACAGGAAAGTTATTGTTAGAATAAGGCAGCTACTCTTCCTGCTCCCTAAATCAGGTTGGAATATGTACACCAAGAGAGGCAAAGTTACTCTATATCTGGGGGAAATCTGTTCCTTCAGGTTTTAACTGCAAGGTACCAGGGTCCTAAGGCCCCTCACTTTCCAAGAAACATCATGTCCCCTTTCCTAGCCCTCCCCCAGTATGAGGATGACCAGTTTTAAAGCCAATATGATGTAATTTACAACAGCATAATGCTGAGTATTTCATAGATGAAGGGAAGAACATACTTGCAACACTCTGATGTTGATATCAAAAAATAACTTGTTAGCTACATTTGCAAATTGCTGACAGCTCTGCTTTTTCCCTTTCTGTGTGCTGCATTCATCACTCCACAGAAATCTGTTTCTCATTCATTTTAAAGGCAATAGGGTGCTTGTTCTTTTCTTATTTAATGATACCATAGGAAAATATCCTATAATGTATTCGTGCTAATCCAAAACACACCTTAACAACAGGAGTGCATGAAATGGCAAGTGGAGCACTATGAAATTTCATGTATTTATATTTACTTTTATAGAGAGACAAAATACAGCCATTCCCTACTCAAAGATTTGGTTTCCAGAGACACAAGGGAGAGAGAGCTGATCCCTGAAGAGATAACTTAATGCTATCAACTTACCCTAGACCAATGCTTCTCAGGAGATCTGATGTGAGGCACCAGCTAATTTTTTTCCAATGTGCCAGGGACCAGAAACATATTTCATAAAATCATAGTGTTGGAAACAGCTGCAAAGGCCACATAGTCCAACCTCCTGCTATGCAGGATTATTTAACTAAAACCCTCCTGAAAGGTAGCTATCCAACCTCCGTGTAAAGACCTCCAAACAAGGAGAGTCCGCCACTGTTCAAAGCAATCTATTCCACTCTTCAACAGTTCTTTCTTCCTAATATTTAGGCAGAATCTCTTTTCTTTAAATCTGAATCCATTGGTTGGTATTCTAGTCTTTGGAGCAGCACAAAACATGCATCCTTCATCTTCTATGTGACGTCACTTCATATATTTATTTAAAAATGGCTATGATGTCACCTCTCAGTCCAAGCTAAAGTACCAGCCCCTTCCATCATTCCATATAAGTCTTGATTTCCAGATTTTGATAATCTTAGTCACCCTCATCTAGACATTTTCCAGCTTGTCAATATCCTTGTTCAACAGTGGTGTCCCAAACTGGACTCAGCATTCGAAGTAAGGTCTGACCAAAACAGAATAGCACGGTGCTATTATGTCCCTCAGTCTAGATACTACATTTCTGTTGATACATCCCAGAAGTGCATTGGCTTTTTTGCCCATAGGCTACAGTTCCCTCTCCCTGCCCCAGTAACTCACCACAGACTGGCAGCTAATGGCTCGTGAACTAGCACTGGTCCAGGGACCACCACTTTGAGCATCATTGCCCTACACCATTTTTAGTCAAACAATCTTGTAAGATCAAAATTAGGTTGACCACATTGACAAAAGAAGGGGGGACAGCTTCATTTTAAAAGAGGGCAAAAGAAGATACAGATTTGCAAAAATTTACATATATGTTTATTTATGTATTTACTTTACATCCTGCCTTATTCTCAGTATGGAACCCTACGTCTCTGTGGGAATATTTTAGGGCCAACTATACATAAAATGTAGGTCCATAGTTCTTTCTGTGCCTTTAAAATCAAATCAAATCAAATCAAATCAAAACACATGGATTTACTGGAGGCTGAACTAGGATAGGGAGATTTTCAGAGTTAAGGGGCTACAGAACCTTTTCATTTCCTCATATTTTCAAACATTACATTTTGCGCTTTATTCTCTTTGCTGATGTTTCACCTATTCAGAGGAGAAAAAAGACAAAAGAACAGGTAGATAACAGAGTTTTTGCAGGAAAGCAATCTCAAGACCTGGCTGAAAAGTATTTCAGCTGTATTTCCTAAATTTTTAGTTTGGTGTAACAGAATTATCCAGTGTAGTGTATTGGTCTGAGTGTTGGACTAAGAATCTTGGAAAGCAAAGAGTTCAAATCCCCGCACAGCCGTGGAAATCCACTGGGTGGCCTTGAGCAAATCACATTTTCTCAATTTCAGAGAAAAGCAGAGGCAAATCTCTCAGAATGTGCAAAGGCCTACAGTTTTATTTCTGTTTTACAGATGGTAAGACTGAGGCTGGAAACTACTGGCTTAAAGCCGGAGCAGTTGCTTTAAGATGGGGATGGCAGTCTCGCCTTAATGTCTGGAAGATGCACCATTAGGAATTTCATGTACCATAAGATGCCCCAAAGCAACACCTTGCTGAAAGTCAGTGTGGGAGGGGTTTGCGAAACTGCCTATTTTACTTTTCTAAATTGATTTTATTATGACTCAGAGACACAGACAGACAGGGGAAGGAGCTCCTGGTTTTTCAGCATGTCTGAGTAGTAAACACAGATACAAATTTTTCTCATGGCATAAGAATTGGCTCTTTCAGACTGCCTAATAGTTCTGGGAATGCCATGGAATTCTCTTTCAGAATTTCATGCCTTACAACAGTTGTTTCTGCTCCTCCATCACTTGTCCCCTAAATATACCAAGTCTGCGGCCCCAGTTTGTTGCTAGTTGTAGCAATATTCCCAATCTGCATGTTTCTTTTCATCTGCTTGAGATATGGTTAAGCTGTGGTGTGGGCTAGCTTCTTGCCATGAGCTTGATATGTGTGCATGCGCACGTGCGTGCCTTCAAGTTGCCTGTCAACTTATGACAACTCTATGAATTTCACAAGGTTTTCTTAGGCAAGGAATTCTCAGAGATGGTTTTGCCAGTTCCTTTCTCTGAAATACAACCTAGTATTCCTTGGCAGTCTCCCATTCAAGTGCTAACCAGGGCTGACCCTGCTTTCCCCAATACATGCTCTTCCATCAGTATGCACATTCCTCATCACCCATCTATTTAATTTTTAAAAAGTTTTGTGTGTGTACATGTGTAGTCATACTCCAAAAATGATATAAGGCCATATCACCTTACCAGTATAAGTCTGAAAAGAAAGAAAGGGGGAAAAACTCATTTACCGGTAATCTGGTAACCAGGAATATGATGAGGGTCAGTAGAAAACCTTGGTCACACTTTAATTTGAAATGCCATCAGTGTGAAAACTCAGAAATATAGGAGGAGGAACAGAGACAGTAGATAGAGATGTGTGACATGTGCCCTACCTGTACCGGAAACTCCCAATACAGGCAAAGCAATGACAACAACAACCACCACACCCTACAGTGGGAATGAAAAGCTGTCATTTGTACCAGAAATTCACAAAAAGAACACCAGGACAAAAAGAATGGTGTGTGGCTATCAAGAAAAAAACATTAACAAATGCAACTAAAACTCCTGCTAAATCCTAAGGTTTTGGGGTCATCTGGAGGAACCCAATACCAGTTATATTCTGTTGTTGTTGTTACGTGCCTTCAAGTTTCCTGACAGTCAGGGCTGTCCGGCAGTGGAATGTGCTGCCACAGAGTGTGGTGGAGTCTCCTTCTTTGGAGGGTTTTAAGCGGAGGCTGGATGGCCACTTGTCGGGAGTGCTTTGAGGGTTTTCCTGCATGGCAGGGGGTTGGACTGGATGGCCCTTGTGGTCTCTTCCAACTCTACATTTCTATGATTCTATGATTCTATGATTCTAAGTTGTTTCCGACTTATATGGAGACTCTAAGGCAACACTATCATGGGGTTTTCTGGGACTGAGAGAGTGTGATGCACCCAAAGTCACCCATTGGGTTTCCATGGATGAGCAGGGAACTGAACCCTGGTCTCCAGGATTGTAGTCCAATGCTCAAACCACCATACCACGTTGGGTCTCATTACCCGTGGTACTCAGACGAAAAGAATACAAAAGGTGATGTAATATTGTGGTTGAGGATGAGCTCTGATCCACGAAGTATTGTAGTAGCCAAGAAAGAGGCGATACCAGGTTTACAGGGAAAAAAATCAAAAAGCCATTTTATTATAATACCTTGCGCAAGGGCAACAGTTATTTCAGAACTGTTGTCCCCATTAATTGAGGTAACATCACTATATACCTTTTGCCCCTTATGTCAGCAATCAATCATTTACTTAGCCAGCCCCTCTTAGGGAGACAAAAGAATCTTTCTGTTAATTTCTCATTACATCATTGATTTAACAGTCCCACATAAAAACAATAGAGTAGTCTTTCAGAGTGATACTAGGTTAGTTAGAATGATACAAATTATTTTCTTGCTTTTGGAAACCTTCCCGGACTTTTCTCCGCGATGAAAGTATCAAGCCGTCTTTGAAAGGTTTCATTTTACGCTCACGGTTGCCTTTTGCAAGCCTGCAGATATCTAGCTGAATTACCACTTTCACTGTTTGCAGGAGAACAAAGGAGCAGCAATTCACACCTATTCTATAGCTCGTGGCTCTCTTGCAAAAGAGGAATTAACACTTTCACTAACTTAACTCAGCACTCTAGTAAGCAATTCTACAAGACACTTTTACCCACTGTCTATAATTTTTAGCAATCGCTCTAACAGTATCTCATCCAAATCTTATTGTGGCCATTAACTTCTTAAGTAGCCTTAGGCAAGCCTTTCTTGTTGCCTTACTCCTACCATCTGCCACATGGAGCTAACACTACTGACCTTTCCCTTCTGTGTTATTCTTGTCAATGAAGAGCCATTTTTTTTAAAGGGGACCTTTATGAGAAGACCATTGCCTTCAGTTCTGAAAGCTGTGTTTATACCCAAATGGGCCTTGCTGCTTGTTAGTCTTCAGACTTCTTAAGCCAGATGGAGTGTTACAGAGCAACACTTATGTAAGATTGCAAACTTAAATTAATTCATCAGATTGAAAGGTCAGCAAGCAAGAGACACTATGGAGAAGCCTTTTTCATGCTTTTTAAAAAATATGCCTTCCCTTTCCTGTGTTGCTTGCATTTTTTAACTGTTAGCACCTGCAGACATCTTCTTGCCAAACTGGCAGCTTGAGTATCTCTTTATGAGCAGCAAAAAGCAATAAGGAGGTTGAAGAACCTGTTGGTAGATGAGATAAGGAATTATTTCAGCATGATTTAGTTAATGTAGTGCACAGTCTGGTTTCTCTGCATGCTGCAACTTCACTGAAGCATAAGGAAACAGTATCTCAAAATGTAGTAGCAAAGAATCTTTATGTTCATGAGGAAAATGGTTTCAAAATAGGTTTGAAAATGTGCAGGTAATGCCTGCAAACTCAAAAACCATAGTTGAAAACAATTTCCACGCCCTATACATCTCCTTGTACTTCCCACTGATAAGCAAAATGAGATTAAATGAAGCAACACCTTGCAATGGCAGAATATCTTGCAAAACAAGAAGAATCTTGCTGGTGTGTACAACCTTTGGCAATCACACAATTTGGCTTCGTGATGCATAGTCTGAGCACATAATTTTATATTCTTTGCATCAGGGTAAATGCTGGTTTATATTTTCTGATACTTCAGGATCAGAGCTTGTTCAGAGCAGAGATCTTCGCAATCAGATTTTTTTTTCTCTTTAGGTAAAGGGGAATATTTTTATCTTCAGCTCAAACAAGGTAGGCAACTGTGACCTTCCAAATGTTTTTACGACTATAACTCCCATAGTCATTCATCAGTGACTAGGCCAACTAGGGCTGCTGGGAACTGTAGGCCAACAGCATATGGAAGGGAGCAGCTACCTTCTCCCAAATTTTTAAAAAAATGTGGTTTGGATCACTTTCTGGGATTAGCTGGAGCAATCAGCTTTGATGACTACTTTTGTATCAATAATAGCCCTTGCTCTACTTAGTGCTGAGTGTGTCTGAAACTGGGTAAAGTAGATGCAATTGCCAGCACTGCTTCTTGCCTTATTATTATTGTTATTAAATACCCTCCAACATTTCACGCATGAAAACTGGAATATGTGTCACCAGGCAACATTAGAGCATGGTAAAGATTGCAAATGTTATTGATGAAGAAGAACACACAAACTAGGAGAGGCTGCAGCAATTTGCTTTTGTCTGAGCTGACTGGGAAGGGAGCAATTCTTTTTCCACCTCTCCTCTCCCATGTGCTGAGTTGAGTGCAAATGCTACTTGCACTTAGAACTCTGTTTGCAGCAGTTGAAGTAACTGGACAACAAAGGGGAACATGGGAAGAGGAGGGAGAAACTGGGGCATTTTAAAAGCAGGTGAAAAAGTGGGATGACAGAGGACTAATCATGACTGTCCCTGCCAAATCAGGACAGTTTGAAGGTATATATTGATTTATACCCACTTTTTTTTCCAGCTGATAACTCAAAGCATCTTATAAAGATGAAAACAGATAACAATTAAAAAATTCAGATTATACAAAAATTAAAAATATTAAAATAACAAAAGAATGAAAATCCATTGAACGCACGGCCATTAAAAAGAAAACAACCAATAATGTGTATCGTGAAAGGCCATTTCTCTTAAGCAATCAGCCCTCAAAGTCTTGTCAAAACAAATAGCCCTTCACCTGCCTACAAAAGGCCAGGGCCAAGGGCACCAGTCTAACCTCTCTAGGAAGAGAGTTCCAGAGTCTGGGAACAGCCATCAAGAAGGTCCTCTCCAGTTTCCCTACCAGATGTATGTGTGAAGGGAGTAGGACAGAAGGGCCTCTTCCGAAGGTCTCAGAACATAGGCAGGCTCATATGGGAGAATACACTCCTTCAGATAACCTGGATCTAAGCTACATGTTCTCATCATTGTGTGCCTTCAAGTTGTTTCTGACTAATGGTGACTCTAGGGTGAACCTATCAACAGGGTTTTCTTGGCAAAATTTGTTCAGAGGGGGCTTGCCTTTGCCTTCCTCTGAGGCTAAGAGAGTGTGACTTGCCCAAAGTCATCCAGTGGGTCCATGGCTAAACAGGGATCAAGTCATGGCCTCCAAAGTCATAGTCCAACACTTGAGCTGCTACAGCACCGCTGTCCCTCTTTCTAAGCTGTGCAGGCTTCATAAGTGATAACCAGCACTTCGAATTGTGCCCAGAAACACACCAAGCAGGGTTAGTTCTGCAGAATTAGCAGTTTAGGAGGTGTATTTTTAATTCCTCTGCTGGTAGAAGATTGTAAGAAGCTAAATATTTCAAACTACCGGTATGTATTTTAATCCATTTTTAAAAGACAGTAGTGTCAACCAGCAGGGTTTCCCAAAATGAGGCTCTGTACCTTAGCGAGTGGGAGGATAAGAAGACTTAGAAGTGGACAGGACAGAAGCCACAGCAGTGCTTGGTATAAGTACAGTACAGTGCCAAAAAGCTAAATGTTTATGATAATGTGAATTACAGTTCTCCCTCTACATTCACAGGTTTCACATTCACAAATTTGATTATTCGAGAGTCTGCAGCCCCCCCAATTCTCCTCCTCCCCTTCCCTGGCCAGAGCAAGCGGGCCACAAGATAGCCCAGGGAGAGGGCTGCTGGCCTCCCTCCCAGGGATGATGGTGGGCTGGCCCTGCACGCTTTGCAGTGGGTGATCCCAGGGTGCATTAGCTCCGTTCCCATGATTGCCACCCGAAAGGGACACTCATGATCTGAGCCTCTCTTCCAGGTGGCGATCACAGGAAAGATTCTAACTTACTCTGTGACCACTGCCCAGAAGGGACGCCCAGTGAACTAAGTAAAGCGGGTGAGGCCACTCGGGCCTTGTGCGCTTTGCTCAGATCGCTGGTCTCCCTTCCAGACAGCAATTGTGGGAAAGAGTCTAACCTGCCCCACGACAGCCACCCAGAAGGGACGCCCATGATCTGAATAAAGCAGGTAGGGCCGGAGCAACCTTGGCCAGGCTATTCCCAACCTCTCCAGCCTCGCCTGCTTTGCTCAGATCACGGGGTTCCCCTCAGTGGGTGATTGCAGGGCAGGATAGCTCTGTTCCCATGATCGCCACCTGGAAGGGACACCCCCAATCTGAGTAAAGTGGGAGAGGCCGAAGCGGACAGCAATTGCCTGGCCAAGGTCACTCTGGCCCTGTATGCTTTGCTAAGATCAGGGGCATCCCTTCCATGCGGCCATACGTTTTTAAAGGGCTGCTGGAAGGCGATACTGATCTTTCAAATCTTTACATTGGTCTGTTAGTACTGATGTGTGAAAGCAATAAATCTGCTTACCAAAACTCAGTTTCCCAAGGTTCAAAACTCTCTGAGATTCCTTTTGTTATATGCACAGTAGTGAGGACTCTTGTATTCATATACGTAGTATAACTCCACTGTTCTGATAGTCTAATTCTGCTAATTCTGCATTCTGCTAGCCAAGAGCTCCCCTCAGCATTCTTCCTCCACTGAGCTACTTTCACCTTGCTTTTTCCTGTGCTGCAAACTACAGGATCAGGTATGGTATAAACCACCCTCTTTCCCTCCGCTTTTCCCTATTTTCGTATCTTTCTAACTCATTAGTCCTTGTGCGCTTGTGTGAGTGACTGCTTTACTGTGTGTGGATATTTTGCCAATTCTACTAAATAAACTACTGATAATTGGACATTTGGCCTGGCTCTTGTGTGGTCTGACTCTGTAGACATAGGGTTAAAGATCTCACTGTGTTGCCCTGCTCTCCACATTTGCTAAGCAGTGCTCTGCTAATTTCCCCAAACTTTGCATTTTTGGAGCAAATCCGGATGTCCCCCAAGGGCCTTCAGAAGTCAGTGTAACAGTAGTGTGCCATGAAGCCACTGTCTTTATTCATACCTCTGTGAATGGATTGGAATTTGTGAATTCAATTAAATCCAGCTGTTTCTCTTTCTAGTCTTCCTTTGTGATTTCCTTTTTCAAAGGATCACAACATATGAATCACTTACCGTGTGTCCAGAAATGTTAAAATGTTCTGGAACTCTATATGTGCTTTAATTACAAGCTATGAGCAACTATAGGATAAATTAAATGTTCCTTATTCCGTTTCCCCAAGCAAACAGGCAGCTGCAGTTAGTACTTCATGTATAATACTTAATGATGTGCCCCCGGGGGCTGTCTTCAGTTCTCAAGTTTTGGCTCTGAAAAGTCAGGGCCTGGAATGATCCTGAACTGGCAAGCCTACTGTGGAATGGTCTCATCACTAGGTCAGACTGGATGGAACACAATCAGTTTATAAGTACACCTCTCAGAAATTGTGGCTGCTCAGTTCTTTCAGAAAAGTTTCTGGCAGCAAGGTGTCTCCTATTGTATTAGTATACTTCCCATACCTTTCCACACCCACACCACAACACCCTACTAGTGAATTTTTTGCTGTTAAAGGCCCAGTGGAAAGCAAAACAAAATGGAGATGGCAAACTCAGGGAGTATAAAAAGTAAATAAATATTCAGAGATCATCTCTACTGAACATTCAGCACCCGACTTAGTACCAGGAGAACTAGGAGGCAGGTGGCAAATTAACTTTGACGCCAATTCAAGATAACGTGTAGGCCAAAGCCTGAGTGGCAGTTACACCGGCCAACGGTTGCTATAGCTTTGCCCCGTATCCTAGCAACAATAAGGCTTTCCAGTGCTTAATGGTTGCCTTGAACTGGTTTGCTGGAAGCTGGATGCTCACAGTAGTGCCTTGTTCTGTCTTTCTTAAGAGAAGGAGCAGCGGAGGCCCTTTGTCTCACTAGCAAGAGTGTCCCCTAATCCCTTGCATTTGCAACATGAGCCCTGCCCCATGGTAAGAAAATGGAATCAAACTAAGTGAGCGTGAAGCCTTCTTTGCAGGCTTATAATCTACAATGGTGATAGTTCTTTTAGATTAATTTGAAAAAGTGCTTATTCACTCAGTGGAACATTGGTTTCGTTAGCACAGAAGACTCTTGTTTGAACACGGTATAAGGAGCACAGGCTGTTACTGGCCACAACTGAACTAAACAGAAGAAGCAACATGTCAGGTTTCATTACCGTCTTAAAGGGACAAAGCCTTAAGGACTAACCCTTAGTTACTGAAGTCTGAGGTCTGTTTCGGTACCTTGAAAAACATTAAACTATGTTAGGCTGTGGTTGGGCCCTCCTAGAATTTTGAGGAAATTTTGGTAGGTGAAAAAGATGCGACAGGCATCCCCAAACAATAATCTTGTGGCATCTTACCAAATTAACAAATTTATTATAACATAAGCTTTTGTGGGCTACAGTCCACTTCATCAGATGCATGAAATGTTAGCTGGGATCCAGTGATGGTGGTGTGTAGGGTTGCTGGACTGAAAACTGGAGACAGTTCCTGCCCCTTTAATGGTTGTATAGAAGAGAGAATTTCAGCAGGAGTTGCCTCTCATGCAGCAAAGTAACAAGCAATACCTGCTGAAATTCCCTCTTGTACACTGCCATCTCCTGTTTTCACTCTGGCAACCTTAGCGGTGCAACTGTTGTCGGAAGGGGCGAGACTGCAGATGGTGATGATTTTATTTTAACAATAGCCATTCACAAAATACTTGCCTGAGTGATAATGCTGTCTTGAACTTATTAATGCATAGACCAGAATCCTGTGTGTAGCTTGTGGTCACACATGTATGGTGATATGACTTTATATTTGTTTTTAATTGGGAAAATTGCTACTCTGCTTGATAAGAGATATTCTCAGTATATGTAAAAGGCAACAAAATAAGCTAGTATTACTAGGGAAGGACAAAGGTGTCATGCAAGTCATCCTTCTGACATCAGATCTTTTAGCTGGTGCTTTATCTATAAATCATTTGCAAGTCTCAGAGGAAGTAATTCTTGCCTAGAAATTGGTGCCGGAGTAGCCATATGTTACAGCCTCGCATGGTGGAGCTTCCTCACCTGGCATTCTTGATCCTTGTAGATCAGCAGGTCCTGGTGACAAATGCAATGGGGGAACAAAGGTCTTGATAAGCTTCCCACCGTCCTCATACTCTCCAGCATTAAAGAACCACACACCTTTGCTTCCTATGTGTAATGCCATTCAATGGAAACCAATTTTACGGCCAAAGCCAACAAGAAGTTTCTTAGAAAAGCCTTCCTCATAGCTACATTTCTTCCTTTCTCAATGCAACCCTACCATTAACGTCACTTTTTAACTGAGAACTTCTGTTAAAATTGGATGGTTTGTTGAAAATTAAACAGCAATTTTTCATCAGTTGTCATGCTGTTTCTTTACATTATTAGCTCTTCGCAGTGTTTGTGGATTCTATTGTGTATATGTGTCATATTCTCCACTGAGACATTAATTTCAGAACAGTGTAGATATGACAGGAATTAGAAGGATTTGGCATATTCCTGACATGACATTAAGTGTTGTCTATTTTCCCTCCTTAAGCTGTTTCTCTCCTTCATCAGCTGTTAATTCTCATTCACTGACTTGACTGGGGGAGAGTCTAACCTACCATCTCATAGTCGTATGGCATGTCATTCCAGTTTCCAATTATTAATTGGCATCAGGATGTGTTTCTGCACGCTTGGTCATGTATTGGGAACATAATCTCTACCTATTTCCTTTCGTTCAGTCATTATGGCTGTCTAATTCATGTACTATAACCAGAGCCCTGCTTACTAAATATTCTTTCCTTTAATGAAAGCCATTCTGCAGTTTAACATTGAATAGTATTCAATGGAATGTAGGCCCACAGTTCACTTTACTCAGAACTAAGGTTGTAAAGTCAGCAATATTCCCATTCTTTGAGATTTCATGAGGGAAAACAGATCTGGAGGCAGGTTCTTGTGATATCATAGGGGTGGGCCCTTGTGATGTCATGGCATGGGCCCCTCAAGTCACAGGGCGGACTCCTACTGCTGTAACAGAGGTGGGGCAGCCTGGAGAGGGGGGAGAAACTGTTTCTGTGCCAGATGATTGTGGAATCAGGCACAAGGGGAATCTAGTTAAAGTCCAGCTAACCAGCTAATATGGCATTTCTTGACTTCAGTACGGCCTTTGACAAAGTTCCCCATGATATTCTTGCAAAGAAGCTAGTAAAATGTAGGCTAGACAGTGATGCTGTTTGGTGGATTTGTAATTGGTTGACTGACTAAACCCAAAGGAGGCTCACCATTGGCTTCTCTTCATCCTGGAGAGAAGTGACTAGTGGGATGCCACAGGGTTCTGTCCTGGGTCCAGTGCTATTCAACATCTTTATCAATGACTTGGATGAAGGGATAGAGAGCATGCTGATCAAATTTGCAGATGATACCAAATCGGGAGGGGTTGCTAATACCCCAGAGGACAGGATCAAAATTCAAAACGACCTTAACAGACTGGATTGCTGGGCCAAAGCTAACAAAATGAATTCCAACATAGAGAAATGTAAGGTCTTTCACCTAGGCAGAAAAAAATGAAATGCACAAATATAGGATGGGAGACACCTAGCTGGACAATAGTATGTGTGAAAGGGATCTAGGAGTCTTAGTAGACTACAAATTGAATATGAATCAGCAGTGTGATGTGGCAGCCAAGAAAGCCAATGTAATTCTTGATTGCATAAATAGGAGTACGTTGTCTAAATGGGGAAAGTAATAGTACCACTCTATTCTGCTTTAGTCAGACTTCATCTGGAATACTGTGTCCAGTTCTGGGCACCTCATTTCAAGAAGGATATTGACAAGCTGGGACGTGTCCAGATGAGGGTGACCAAAATGGTGAAGGGTCTGGAAGCCATGCCCTATGAAGAGTGTTTTAGGGAACTGGGTATGTTTAGTCTGCAGAAGAGAAGGTTAAGAGTGGACACGATAGCCATGTTTAAATATTTGAAAGGATGTCACATGGAAGAGAGAACAGGCTTGTTTTCCACAGCTCCAGAGACTAGAACAAAGAACAATGGATTCAAACTACAGGAAAAGAGATTCCACCTGAATCTCAGGAAGAACTTTCTGATGGTCAGAGCTGTCCAGGAGTGGAATATGCTGCCTCAGAATGTGATGGAGTCTCCTTCTTTGGAGGTTTCTAAACAGAGGCTGGATGGCCATCTGTTGGGATTGCTTTGATGTGTGTTCCTGCATAGTAGGAGGTTGAACTGGATGCCCCCTGTGGTCTCTCCCAACTCTATTATTCTATGATTCAATCCACAGCCAAGTGGGGAAAACCATTTTGGGGTAGAGTGCTGGTGACAAAAATTGTCCAACAGCTACAGCAGTTGGTGGTGGTGTTCTCCTAGAATCCTGTATGTACACAGTAGATACAACCACTCACAGGTTTTCCAGGTGCTATGCTTCTATTGAAAGTTGTGGAAAACTCACCACTTGTCCAGGGAGAGTTTTTTCCCTGGGCCTTAAGCTGCTGCCACTGCCACCAAGGTGTAAGCAGCAAGATGAATACTGGTGTTCCACACCCTGCCTTGCTCCAAACGGTGTGATGGGCCAAAGTGTATGGATTCAATCACTCTGTCCCCAGCCCCTTGTGTTTTTAATGCACAAATACTGTGCAGGCAAATACCATCAAACTGAGCCAGTCAGCCCTGGTGCCACTTGGGAATGAAAGAAGGGCCAAGCTTTAAAGCTACCTCATACACAAATATCCCAGCTGTATTTTCTCATACCCTCCAAGCTCCATAGATCATCTGGAACAGCCTTGGTTTATCTTCTACATTCCTGGTTTTACAGTGGGTGTCAGAATGTCCCTCTTTCCCCCTCTCAGCCATTGTGCTCCTTGCTTTTGCTGCTGTTATTTGTCGTTAGATACTGCAAACTATTGACCTCCCTCCCTTTTCATTGGTGGTAACAACACCTTCATCCTTACCCATCATGGAAAGAAGAAAGAAGGACAAAGAATGTGGCAACAGCAACAGCAGAGGCAGAGGTTCTAGCACACATTCTCTGCGCTACTGCTGTTACCTCATTAATTCAAAATCGCACCAGAGTTTTTAGCAGCAAAAAATGTAAAGAATTTATTAAATGATTTTCCCTTGTACAAGAGGGGAGCAGTTGTGCATCAGGCACTAAAAATATACTACTCCAAAGAAAATGGCTACACACAGGTAGCTTTATACCCTGCTAAGCATCCATTACAGAAGCAAGAAATGCTAATTATTGGCTAATCCAAATACATGCATATAGGAACTACATCCTGAATATATTATTATGTCAGCATACGAGCACTATGCATGCCCCTAGAGGCAGTCCCAAATTTTACTACCAGACCCCTCCCTAGGGGTGTGATTTTTAATATTAAAATGAAGCTTTATGAGGCTATCGGTCACCAGAGTTCATCTCTTGTGGTCACTCTTCCTCCCCTTGGCCTAGTTTGGCCTACTCCGGACACTCAAACCCACAAAGTCTACCTCTCTTTCACACCTGTTGAGCCCACTCAGTTAGTTATCTCTTTTACTAACCACCGTTGCTCTACTTGGCTTCCTGTCATTCTAAGTTCTACAAGCTGATTTTCCTGTTATCTGCATCCAGCTGCAAGCATAAGCATTCTTCTTGTTTTCCCTGGCCACATTGCTTTTTTTCCTAATTCAATGTGCCTGCTATTAAGCTATTGATTAATTATTTTCTAATTATTATGCCCCTACACTGCTGCTTCACTTTCCTAGCCTTTTATTTCTCAGCAGCTTTAACTTCCCTGCAGGCGCAAGGGGATGGTTGCTCATAATGGTCCAGCAAAAACAAGAAGAAGGTGATCTAGGGAAAAAAAAGAAGAAGAAAGCTTGAAAAGCAAAGTAGCAGCAATGGCAAGGTGGTGTGAATGGCTGCCCACAGCACTTGCGGTATGATAGAGCAACTATTAGTTCTTTTGCCACGGGTTCACTCCTTGCCTTTCTTTTCCCTTTCTTTCCTACTTCCCTGGTGTCACCATGCATCCTCCAAACCATATGAAGGAACAGGGCTGCTTGCTTCTTGAACACCTGGATCTTCAACTTTATGTGGCAGTAGCCAGGCAATGAGGGAGTTCTTATTTTGTTCCAGTTTGGAGGTTGAAGGGCATATTCTCTTTCAGTGCCACTTGCCTGGAATTTGTCTTCCTGGCTGGAGATTTAGGAAAGCACAGCAATTCCTTGAGACCTCAGCCAGCACCCCGAGACCTGGCAACTCTGCATCAGAGCAGAATTTAAATCTATTCCTTCTTTCCACAGTAGCTTCCCCCTTTCTGAATCAATACTATGACAGACTGTGACAGGGCCTACTTCTTTCTCTCTCCAGTGGGTATGGCAGCTCCCCAATCTGACAAGGCACCCTCTCATTTCCCACACAACTCTGCCTTTCCCCTTACAGCACCACCTTTGTGTAAAGGGTGAGGCCTTTCAATGGTTATTTAGAATCTCTTTATAGTTCTATGCTAGCATATTTTCTGTGTGTCTTTAAACACTATATACCACTCAGCCAAGTCAGTATTTATAACAATAAACTATAATATTTATTAAAATAACATACAGAACAAAGTATTGGAGTTCAAATGCAGATCAAAATTAATACAGTTCTTCAGACTACTTTTAGTCAGTTTCCTTATATCTTTAAACTCTCATATAAGCACAAGTGTCTTAAACTGCTTTTTGGTTACACTCTTACCAAAAGCTCAACCCCCAATTTAGGTCACACTTCTGAGCAGATTCTGTAATGGTTTAATTAATCTTCTGCCTCTCTCTAGGCTTCCCTGAGAATTAAGTTCTTTTCCCACACAGACAACCTTCCTGGCTGACCGAGGGGCTTTATTCCAGAGCTCTGTCTGGCTGAAGACTGACAAATGACAATCAGTGCTTGCCCTTTTTATATCTTTTTTCTCTCAGCCACCAATCCCTCCCTCACACTAATGGGCCAAGTCTGTCCTGAGGAGCTATTCTGGTTGCCCCGCAACCTGTTGCTAGGCTGCTCTGGCACTCAGGATAGCCAAACCCCAAGAACTCCTTCACACAGAATTTTGAAATTAATATATTCTTATATATGCTTTCCCACTGATTAAGGAAGGAACTGCATTATGGGCATATATATAAGCTCCAAAAGTTCTGTTAGACCTGTTCTGTCCATGATGAAATCAATCAAGGTACTGTAATTATATACATTTAATTATCCTACTTCGAAGATGATTCCCTATAGCTGCTATCTCTGTACCTTTCTACTAAAAGGGTTGCTCACAAATGAGTAATAATGTATTTGTTTTCTTTAACCAGTGGTGAATGTTAAAGTTCTAAAAATGCAATATTCCAAGTTAGGAAAAAGTTTATCACCAGAAGGAAGTCAAAAATGAATTTTATGAGTTGGTTTTATTACTGTTTCCAAGAAGATATGGCAGACAGTGAGGAACCAGCATCTTCACTGCTGCTGTTTCTATCACAACAGTTCCAGAGACCATGAGTTCCAGGTTCCTGTGAGGTAGAGAAGATGCAGCAGATAGTAAGGAAGCGTAATCTCCCCTCACTGCTACTTTTATCAGCTGGCTGGCTGCCTCCTTTCCCCTGAGACGTTACTGAAACCTTCTACTTGAGGAGGAGAACAGTGCAGGATCAGTTCCTCTATAAGAGAAGTGGTGTCATCTGGGCTCTCCAACGATTTATCTGCAGTGAGAGAAAAAGCTAGCAGATTTCTGCAAGAGACCAGAAGCTCTAAATCCTGCCCCTTGAGACCAACAATGTCCAACTATACTATAGCCATTTAAGGAATACGGTGTCAGAATACTTCTTGGCTATTTCAACAGATATATTTTTGAACAGTGAGCAATCTGCTTCCCTCACAGTTGGCTCACAACTGCCTATCAGTTGTAGAGTTTGAGTCTGCTGATTGATTTGGTCTGACTTATTGGTGGGTGGCTGCAAGCTGTTTACCAGTTTAAATTTGCTACAGTGCCCTGGGGCGATGCTATTCCAGAAGATGCCTTTGCTGGTAGGCTTGCTAGAGATTTGCAAACAGATTCAGAGCTCACCCGCAATCACATAGACTACTTAGGGAAGTCCATGGAAGGACCTAGTATTTTAGGTCTGGCCACACTTTTTTTTGCAGGTTCGGGGGTATTATATGATGCCTATACATTTCACATGTCATCTGTTCAGGAAACAATATATCTCAAAACAAGCATCTGCTGAGGAAGCTATACATTTCAAAGAGATATTTGCATGTATTTCATTAATCTGGCATATTTATGATGATGGAAGGTAAAGTCTAACTGGTATACCGACATTCTAGTACAACGTTATAACTAAAATGGTCTCATTCATTACACAGAGTACAACTAACAAGGATGGCATTACCTAAAACAGGGATGGGGACCTGCAAAGGGGGAGGGGGCACTTTTTCATCCCCACACTCCTCTGGGAGGCCACACTGGCAAACCTGAAACAATCAGAAATGACACAATGTCACTTTCAGTTTGATTTTCAAACTTTTTTTAAATTGCTTTTTAAAAATGTTTCTGCATATGTGGGTGCATATGTGGGATTATGAAGTCAAAAGTGTTAATGTTCTGTACTGGTCTGGACCTATTTTGAGCATTTGGGGTGATTTTTTTTTAAATGAGGGTGTCTAGAGGGCTCAGAGGCCACAGACTATCCAGACATAATTAAAAGGTTTGCCTCTTTGCTGCAGTCATGAGATCATTAGCTCCTAGATCATTGTCTCCTCTTGTCCGGATCACTGGGTCTGATTTCATCAGGTCTGATTTTTAGATTTTGGGTCCCCTTTTGGGAAAAAGATGGGATATCAATCAATCAATCAATCAATCAGTCAATCAATCAATCAATCAAATAAATTCTTTAGGGCCAAGAACAGCTTTCTAATAAAAGCACTATTGCATGCTCTAGCATGCCTCCCATGATATCTTCTGACCCCACCATCCAATCAAAGATGAGTTACAGTATCCTTTAACAGGGTTTCATCAGCACTGTTTTCTCTACCATTTATTGGCCTTTACTGTTTATTTATCAAATGTTATAGTACAATACAGTACCATGGCACTATGCCCACAGTTTTCAATAAAGCATTTCTATGTAAGTATTAATTATCTTAACCCAATAAATGCACAAATCCTTAATCCAATGTACAATTTATCCTCATTTTAACTAATTTTATATTTAGTATCTTAATAATCTGAAACATGCAATATATATCACATTACCGCTAACATTTCTCTGAATCCCAGAGCAAAGAAACTCCAAATTGTTTTGGAGGAGGTAGTATAGATGCTTTGGATTTACTGACCTTGAGGATTTTTTTACTACAGCAGGGGAATTGTATTTTGGATTACTTTGCAAATGATTTAGTTCAGTGGTTCTCAACCTGTGGGTCCCCAGATGTTTTTGGACTTCAGCTCCCAGAAGCCCTGAGCATTGACCATAGTGGCTGGGGCTTCTGGGAGCTGACGTCTACAAACATCTGGGGACCCACAGGTTGAGAACCACTGATTTAGTTCTAACTGTGGGGGCAAGAGGTTATAGAGATGGCAACGATTTTTTAAAAATTGCATTTGAAATTTCTTCAGCCAATATCTGTGACTATAATGTAGCTCTGATGTCACAAAGTGAGACTTGCATATTCTTGGTCAGTGAAACTCATAATCTTATGAGGCCTGGAATAGCTATGTAAAATTTTATGAGAAGTTTTATGACTTTTTCTTCCACTAGCAGCAAGGGGGAAGTTGAGATCCTGGCCATGTATGGTTTTAATGTCTTTGTTAAAATGTTCATTTATTTTGTTTAGCAAGGAAAGGCTTTTAGGCCTGAAAATTGCCTATGGGCTGAGCCAGACCTTTCCTCCAGAAGGGCCATTAGCCAGTGCAGGCCCTAGCCTTGTCTTGCATTAGGTTTGTACTAATAACTCAGAGAGGTTGGTAGATGTTTCTCCTTTAACAGTATTGGGTGTATTCCTGTGTCACAATAAGTCAGGGGCTACATTAATATGTTGTGGGTAAACCACAAACTACAAAATAGATGACCAAGCATAACGTAACTTGTCTTCCCCATTTGTTTCTCTTTCACCTCATTTGTCGACTCCTGTTTCAGAATGGATAGCTAGAGAAACAAGAGATAAACCATAGCTGGGGTTCCAATTCACAAGAAGTCATGATTGAAACAGCTGGTGATTATAAGCCAGCAACAAGCCCTGGGTTTTGACAATGATTTGTGGATAATTAACAAATCATGGCTTGTTACCAGAGGTGGGTTTGCATTACAAGAAGCGAGATTTCAACAAACAGACCATGGTATTTCATGACAATAGACTGTTATAGTGCTATTATTCCACTTTCAACATCCTACAGAATCCTGGGGTTTGCAGTTTAGGGAGGGGCCTTTGAGGCCCCTTAAATTGGAAACTGTAGGATTCCATAGGATGTTGAAAGTGGAATAATAGCACTCTAACAGTGTAGTGCAGAAATGGCCATAGTCCAGTTCTCAAGCTAGTAAACTACTCTGGCTCTCACAATGGCTTTCATGACCTGGAGACGGCTAATAGCTAGGAGGAAGCTGGATATTTTTTAGAAATGTTATCAGGAGAGAAAACTATTGCCCTTCTCCCCTAAATAAAAACAAGCTTAAGTTGTCCCTGGAACATCTCAAAAACATGAGGAAGTGGGGAATTCAAAGCAGGATCAATAAAAGACCAACCAAGTGCTGCTAGCATGTAGAGATTCCCAAAGGGGTTTGGTAACAATCCTTCTATGTTTTGTTCTTTCATCATTAATACCATCAGTGTTTTAGATAAGTCATCTGAGCACACATATCCCATGAATGCTGATTGAGGGCATAAAATGAACTAATGAAAGCATGGCTGAGTAAATGCCATGTGGGCAACTGATTGGTTTCCACCACAGTTCACAGCTATTCAGGCAGGGATTAATTTACTTTGAGTGCCGGTCATAACTCTGCTTCTACCTGCAGGTATAAGGAGAAATTGCCTTCCAAATGCTTTCAAGAACGCATTGTTAATAAAGAGAGGTTCTCTGATGCCCTCAATGGCCAGCGATGGAGATTTCTGAAAAGTGGCTTAGATGACTTCAGAAACGGTTGCCCTCGCCCTTCTGACAATATAATAATTCGAGGTAAAATGGGACCTGTACCGATAATTCTACATTACAAAAAAACGGATGCTTCCCAGATTGTACCATATAAAACCACAGAACTACAGACCAGAAGTGAGGTTATTTACTCCAAGCTCAGTCCAGCACAGAAAGCAAAGAAAGATTATATAGCACAGACAGAACGTTGCCTGGCCCAACATCCATTAGCACTTTATCCTCATTTGGAAGAAAGTGTGCCCCCAGAGGTAAGAATAATATCAGATTTGCCTTCAGTGTCCTTAGTTTAGAAACTGGAGATTTGAGTTTCGTGATCTTGAATTTCCCAGTTCCAGTATTTAACAAAATATAGCCCCAGAGAAGCAGGGCAAACGTTTTAATCATTTACATTTTTGCCAGCTGTAAATCTAGAAGCAAATACTTAATTTTTATCTTACTGAAACAGTCTGCGACTATTCCATAAGTCTTTATTTTCTGCTCTGTAAAAGGTGAGTTTCGTATCTTCAGCAAAGTTTACTTGCAACACTTCATATCCGAGCTACATAAAACACCTCAGCTGGCATTCTGTTAATCAGTTAACAATGTTGTAAATTCGACTTATGACCATGTAACTGTTTCCTATTCACATTTATGACTGTAGTACCATTCCCATGATTGTAAATGCATTTTAAAAGCCAGTCAGCTATCCTGAGCTACAGAATTCCATGGCACTGGCAAGCAGGGCACTGAAGAACCATGTTACCAGCCTCCTTTTGCCAATGACCTATGGTGTGAGGACCAAAGCAGGATCCTAACACAAGTCTTCAATGTACCATTTTTTGCTGGTAAGAAGGGGCTTGTCACATTATCCTGCAGCTTCCCACTCACCAGTGCTGCAGAACTCAGTCACTGACTGGCTTTTAATGTGGGTTTCAGTGGCTGGATCAGGAGATGGAGACTAGCCACATTTCAGATGCAGAATCTTGGCTCCCAGATTTAATCCAGGTTTTACTCCAAGAATCCAACAGCTGAGCTTACATCAACAAGGCAAAGCAGAACCTTGCCTTTCACCCACTGCTAAGTTAATTGGTTTACAAAAGTTGAGCTAATGTTGTCCTTAAGTTTACATATGGTCACATCAAGGTTACAGCTGTATTTTGTTTAATAAATGTAAGGAAGTCCTTAGATATTACAGTATTTCAAGCTGATTAGTTGGTCAAGAACTGTCTTCCACCTTATATTTTAATTAAATTGTAAACCCCTGAGATGAAATAGAAAGTATTTTGCTTCAGTTAAAGAAGGTCAGCTCTTAAACAACTTTACTGCCAGTGTAAAACATAGGATACGCAGGATGGTATTCTCCAACTCAATTCCTCCAACTCACTCATTGCCAAATTCTCATCTAGACCAGGCTCAGATTTTGGAATAAGGAGTCCTATTCCCTTTTGTAGAGAGGTGAAACTAACCTTAGATCTCAGAACAGCATGTCTCAGTGTTCAGTGTGTATTTGAGAAACGACAGGAGTGTCTTCTCACTTGCTGATGGGCAAGAGAACCTGGGTCTGAATCAGTAGTTGCAAATCCGTTGCCTCTGACTCCAAAGTGATGGAGAATGCTGTGATGTACCTCTTGATTCTAAGGTATAATTAAGTACAGTTATTAACGTAAACAGAGGCAAATCTCCAAAAGGCCTGTGAACTGAAGTGAATGGTCAGTTATGGTCTACTGATGTGTTTTTAATGAAAGCAAGAAGGCAAAAATCTTGTTAGAGCTGACTCACCTCCTCCTCCTCCCTTTGCCCAAGGAATATGTTAGTTAAGTAGTTTGGTATGAGAACAACAAAAGCAAGTATAGGTCCCCCTAGTCCAGTGGTGGGCAAAGTGTGGCCTGAGGTCTGTAAGAAGCTTCATGAGACACTTTTGTGGCCCCCAGGGTTCCCCAATAATTTTTTTTAAAAAAGGTCACTTCTGATTGTTGAAAAGGGTTCTCCTGGGTCTAAAATGATTGAGGTGGGGTAGGCAGAAGCCCCCCAAGCCACCTAGAGGGTGTTAGAGGGATTTGGGACAAAAAAAATTTGTTTTTTGTAAGGGTGTGCAGCCCTCCAGTACACCACTGTGGCCCCTCATTTTTCACAGTTGCCTGTCGCTTCCCTAGCCTTTCAAATGTGATGGACTAGAGATCTATTCAAGCGTTTATGCTTTGAGCTCCCAAGTTATGTTAACCTTCCATGTGTGTGTAAATAAATCTTACTTCACAGAAACACTGTAAAACTCAACTGACCTCTCTCCAAGGAACTGAAGTCTGTGTAAGCACTGGAACTCCTAAAATATAGAATTGAGGTGCACACACACAAGAATATTGTAAGTAAAATAAGGTGTCAGAAAAGGTAAATCTTGCATATTATGCAAAGTGATGGCCAATTTTAAAATGTTTAAAATTAGATCCAAAAGGTAAAATTTATACAAGATAATATGTAAATGTTATAGAAAATAATAGTGCAAGATTCTCTGCATATCTTATCTGAGTGCCAGACTCTTTGCATTACTTTTATACCGAGCAGTGCCACTTTCATAGTTTTTCATATGAAACATGAAGTTGTTTGGAGATCAAAATTCATTAGCTAAATATTTCAGACCATGTGTGTTTCATTTACCTTCCTCTCAGCTTTTCCATGATGTTGTGAAGCTCCTGGATCCTGAGATGCATCTGAGTAGAGACTTAGTCCACGAGAGCAAAACTAAAGCGAATGTCCGCCCTACCATTCAGGATCAGGTGAAGCATGACAGAAAACCAGAAACACGCTACACCCCAACTGTCCCGTGAGTAGTAGACTGTATAATACAAAGGTGACTGATGTTCCCTAAACTGATCTCTTGAGGCAGGATGATTTTGAAACATTTATTCCTTGAAGTGGTTTGATGTGTGATGAAACATGGTAGTGAAATTTCTTAGGTTAAATAGCTGGGGTCCAGAGCACCTCAAAGACCATATTTCCCTATATGAGCATTCCCAAGTTTTAAGATCTGTGGGGAAGGGCTTTCTCTCTGCCCCACTACCATCACAGGTACAATTGGTCAGGATATACAAGAGGGCCTTGTCAGTGGCTGCTCCCGAGCTGCGGAATTTCCTGCCATGAGAAGCTAATTCTCCCTCTGGTTTCTGCCCACCAAAAGACAAAGGACCCTTCCAGACTGGTCTAAAGAATTGTGAATTCTAGCAATATAGCTCCTTGAGTTTTGTGAGTTGTTTTTTTCCTGCAGATCCACTTGTCCCATTCTTTTTGGATGCTGTTTGTAGATTTTCTTAGATCTGTACCAGGGCTCTTCCAGACATTTAAAAAAAAAACTAGGGGTATGGTTTGCTCAGGTGGTCCAATGGTTTGAAGGGCAATTCCCCCTCCCTTTTTTCTTTTTAGTTTTTTTTTCTTGGAGTTATATTGTTAATACTGCAAAAGTGCCATTTCATTGATTTTTAAAAATTAAAAAAAGAAGAGAGGAAACTTTTTTGTTACAATGTGTTTTGCAATTAAAAAGAAACCTGCTCAAGGATTGGAATAAAATGTTGCTGCTGTTGCCAGGAATTGCCAGAAAGTAGTCTGGGATAAAAGAAACATTATTTGGATATTCTTATTTTTAAAAAAAAACCCAAAAAAATGTGGGAACTACAGCAACTAATATTGCAATCTTGTGACCTATTTGCACAAATATCTTTCTATTTAGGCAGGTTTTAGCTAGTAACAAGTTGCTGTAAGATGGTCTAATTAATGGGGGGGCAATACTTTTATCCTCACTGTCTTGCTTTAAATGCTTTTAACTTGTTCTAAATGAATGCTGTTTTTAATAGGATAGGTTATTTAATTGCTTTTTATATGTTTTGATTATAATGACTGTATTTTAAAGCTGTATTTTGCTTTAACCTGGGTCAATTATCTGAGGTGTCATACTGGGAGAAAGGCAGGATATAAATAAAACAAATAAATAATAAACACTGGGGAAAGCTTTGCATTTGCAACCACAGCCTTTTCTCCATGATCAATCATAGCAATTTTCTAAGTGCTGTGCAGCATTTCCATGTTACTTTTTTAATTGCAATAACACAGAATCTTGTCTGGACGTGCAGTGATGGTCCTGGAAGGAACATGGCTCAGCAGCGAGCCCCACTGCAAATGATTACCTGGAACTGCCTACCTTCCCTTCTTAAAAAACAAAAACAGCACTGCGTCCCAAGCAATTTCTGACTTCAAAGGCCAATACCAGCACTATGAACTGAGCTCAGAAGCAGGCATGCAGCCACTGGCGTGTTTGTTTCTACTAAGGCAAGATATGATCCACATCTTCAGTATGAGGATGTCTGATGAAGTAGACTTAAGTCTTATGCTACCAACTTCTTCCTCTCAGTCTCAAAGGTGCTACAAGATCTCTTTGTACCGTCAGTGTTTTGTGTTGGTATTCAGTGCTCTGAATTTTCTAGTCCAACTTCAAAGGCATGAAAAAATCAAGCTAAGGAAACAAATGCATAGAAGCAGCACAAAAAAATTATGTGTGGCGCTGACTTGAATATCAGCATGTGCTGATGCTGTACAGTAGTAACAATGAGGTATTATCAGTCTGACAGAATGTTGCAGACATTTGATTATGACTATCTATTTCTCATTGTCTTTAGGGCATGGCTACCTAAAAAGAAGAACCCTTACACATGGCTTAGCGAAAAAGAAGTGGCTGAGAGAGAAAAGCAGCCAAAATAGCTTATGTCCCTCCCTTGGATGAGAATGTAAAGCGTGTGACGAAGGAGTTCTGTGAATGGGTCAGTGCAATGGTAAGCTAAGCGATTTGTAAGAGAAAAATGCAGAAATCAGCTGTTTACAAGGTAATTCAACACCGTCAAAAATGTAGTTTGATACATACATAAAGTTTAAGCAGATTCTTTTCTGATGCCATGAACCTATGTGAATTTAAAAGGCTGGATATTTTAAAGCATTTTTTTTCAGGGTGGTGTTCCATGGACCAGTGCTGGTCCACAGCCATTTTCTAGAAAACTTTGAAACTTCTGTAATAATATGGCAAAAAAAATGGTACCAGTCCACAGCACAGTGGGGAAAAATCCCTGTCTGCTATATCAAATAAGAGCCGGTGCAGTGTAGTGGTTTGAGCATCAGACTATGACCCTGGAGACCAGAGTTTGATTCCCTGCTCATCCATGGAAACCCATTGGGGAACCTTGGGCATGTCATACACTCTCAGCCCCCAGAAAAACCCATGATAGGTTTGCCTTAGGATTGCCATAAGTTGGAAACAACTTGAAGGCACACAACAACAACAACAACAACAACAACAACACCATGTCAAATGGTTTGAGAAACATTGTATGGGGTGGTGGGGATGATTTCATGTTTGCATTTGGTTTAAGGAGTGAGGATGTATGTTCAACACTTCAAACCATTTCCACAAAGAATGTCTCCCCAGTGTGAAATTAGGAAAGCAACTGGATATTACCAATTAACTATTTTTATTCCTATTTCAATTAATATAATAAAATCTGTGCAGTATAGGATTTGACCTTTGTGCCACCTACCCGTCAGTGACTCAGTAAAGATAAATGTCATCTTTGTGTAATGTCATGCTTTAATTTAGCTCTCTTGTGCTCACATGAGTGCTCTGTATACTTCTTTTTAAACCAGAAAATAGAAACACATAAAGAAGAACTTTGACATACTTCCTCAGCTTGTGCAACTAGGCATGTTAAAAAAAGGAGGAACATCATCTGAGAAAGGCCTTCCTAAAGAAGCTTGATGATTCAGCACCAATGAAAGTTCACAGGGTGATTCACACACAGGATGACTTGTTCAGTATTGTGAACACCCAAAAATAGTAAAGGGAACATGTGTGCATGTATGTGCCTTATGGCAACCCGATGAATTTCACTGAGTTTTTTTTTGGCAAGAAATACTCCGAAGTGGTTTTGCCAGTTCTTTCTTCTGAAATATAGTCTACAGCACTTGGTATTTGTTGGCAGTCTCCCATCCAAATACTAACCAAGACTGACCCTGCTTAGCTTCCAAGATGGGAGGAAGGAGTAAATGTTTTGTTTCTAGCAGTTGTGGGTAGACAGATAAGAATATGTGATGCTTTTTGAGGGAAGGATCTTGGAAAATGAGAGATATGCAGTTCTGGAATATCCTCTCTGGGAGAATGGTGGGAACAAAGAGACTCATAACAATATAAATAATATGATTCATACTCCACAGTATACTCCATAATAAATTCATAATATAAATAAGATGAATATGACTAAGTCTGGATCTAATTCTTCTTCTTCTTCTTCTTCTTTGGTCTGCAACCAGCAGAATCAAAGGATAAGCTTTTCTTGGTGGCCACCCATGGGGGGAAGTATAAAGTTGAATCCCACAGTGGAAGATACTGAATTATTTTAGCAGCAAACTAACTGTGCTTTAAGAATATCTGTGTAAATGCACTATACTCTAAAAAACTGTAATATTGTACTCACACTTAACTAGTGAGTCTTAAGAGCTGGCAAGCTGAGGCCAAGGTGGGCAAGTCCTTAAAATTTGCCCTAGGGTACACTGGAATGGGTGACCACAATCACCAGTTTCTTACTCTCTTCTAAAACATGTATTCATATTACCATCTTCCTAGACATACTTTCTCTAGAGAGTGTTTGCATTGAAAAAACAGCTACCTCTCAAAAGTCTCTGTTTGGATTATAATTCTAGGGTGGTGAAAATAACATTGATGAAGCCACCATCATGGAATTGTTTGACACAAGGTATGAAACCAAGTCCAAGGCATCATCACCCATTAAAACAGTGGAGCTGTATCATGTGCCAGGAGAACTGAGAGAGTGTGAGGGAAGAGTCCCAAGCCGAAGATCCAT
This sequence comes from Iguana delicatissima, assembly GCA_948472985.1. Lineage (NCBI taxonomy): Eukaryota > Metazoa > Chordata > Lepidosauria > Squamata > Iguanidae > Iguana > Iguana delicatissima. Next base: position 157,991 of record CAOKZL010002031.1, read on the forward strand.
TAAGAGCCATATCAAGGTAAATTGAAGCTGCAGTGCCACAAAAATTAAAATAATAATTGGAGATACTCAATATGCAGGTTTTTATGCCACCAAAAATATATAACTCTCATGCTCTTGTGCAGTTCTCTTTCATTTTAGAGCAACTTGTACAGGAGAAGTTATCCATCACATTTGTCTGTCCCCTTAACCGCTGTAGCCTTTATGGAATCCAAGTTCCTTTCTCCTTTGCTGCAGGACATATGAGATCAGGCCCCAGCTAAAACCATGTTTACTTACTTACATAGATCAAAGAGTCACATCAGGTTAACTACAAACTGTGTGCTTTCTCTTCTTTAGTGTTCTTATTGAGCCACTTTGTTGTTTGTTTGTTCCATCTCTATCTTTGTCTCTCAGCCCACTTGCCCTGTCATTCCTGCATTTTGCTGCTTTTGGTTAAAAGAAAACAACAACAACATTGGCAGGTGATGGGCACAGCTGCATATTATGTCTGATTTGGGGCCTTGCAGTTCTAGCCTCACAACATTATTCCGCATTGGGGAGTAGGCACATCTCTTCCACAGAAGGATATTCTTAGATTGCCACTTGGTGGTTGCTCTGCAGTACTGCATCCATTAAGATCTGTAGCCCTACAGCTTCTCTGTTCATAAAGTATGGATAAAATCATAGAGATGGGCTGTAGCTGAAAGTGGACACACAGTCTTGTTCACTAAGTTTATTCTCAGTCCATTGCTTCCAAGCCTCCCAGACAGAGTATTCTTTGTCTGTTGGTTGCTTGATGTAGCTTTGATTGGTGTTCAGGAATAGGCAGTGTGCTGCTTTTCTCTATTTTGAGCTAAGTCTGCCATAAGTTTTTACCATTGGTCATGCTATTTGAAGTGAATAGGAATTGTAATCCAAAATATGTGAAGAACATCAGTCTGTCCACCTATAAATGGATGCTGATATGATACCCTCCAACTGTCCTGATTTAGCAAAGAAATTAATCCTCTGTCATCCCATTTTTTCACAAGCTTTTAAAATGTCCCAGTTTCTCTCTCCTCCTCCTCCTCCTTTGTCCTCGGTTTACCTCCATTGATGCAAACAGAGTTCAAAGTGCAGAATTAATTTCCTTTCAATTAACTCAGCAGAGGGAGAAGGGAGGGGGGCAGAGTCTTGCTCTTCTCAAGAGGCTCCAAAAGAAGCAAACTTGCTGCAGATTCTCATAGTTCTTGCGTTCCTCATCATTGATAATTTTTGATGTCTTGACCACACTGTGATGTTGCTTGGCCATATGTGTCCCACTTTTCTTCAATGAAATATTGGATAGTATCTTATCATGCACTAATGAGACATTCTAAATACAAAATGCATCTTTTTGAAATGACTGAAATTCTGTAAAAATTAAACCTATTGCATATTATTTTTAGAGGACACCTTCAGAGCCCAAATGCGAAAAGATTAAATATGGAGCCTGGTACCTTCATCCCAAGAAATGGAAAAAGAAAAAAGCAACAGAACAGGATGAAATTCCTGATTGTCTGCAGTTCTTTCTAAATTTAAGGAAAAAGAATATCCCAAAGGTTAGTGAAAATGTCCACAGAACTCTGTGCTGTATAATACAGGTTACTCAGGTAATCTGTAGCTGGAAGCAGCTCAAAATCTTGAGTGTTTTACTTAGTTGTTTTGCCAAACCTGTGTAGAATTCTTCCATTTTCTAGTGGTCTTTTGTTTAAAAAAATTCTGTTCCAAGATCTGGCAAAGTAACTTAATTCTCATAGAGAGGAAAGAAAGTGAATAAACTTTATCCATGTTCACGGTAGCAAAATGTTCTCTGTGGATCCCAAACGTATCAGTGGGTCTCTCTCCTGCCCCACATTTCTGTACTGGGCCCCTTTAATTTTTTTTAAAAAAACATTACCTTTTATTCTATCCCCCTCATCATCTTGTATTTTCTATATAGAATGCCTGTAAAGTCATCTCACTCAGCAGCATGAAGGCAGAAAAATATGACAGCCTTCAAGTCTTTTCGATGGTATCTGTTTCCCCCAACAAAGCTCCAAAATAATTTAACTTTGGGCTTGCTGTGGGCAAATTGATGATGTTATCCAAAAACCACTTCAGATTGTAGCACCCAAAAAATAAACATAGTTTTGATGATGTTGATGAGCTACCCAGGCTATTTGGACCTCCTGCACCGTTTTCTTGCAACATTGATGTAGTTACTGTAAATGTTTGTTTAGACATCCCGAGTGGTGTCGTGGTTTGAGTATTGGACCAGGACTTGGGAGACCAGAGTTCAAATCCCTGCTCAACGACGGAAACTCGCTGGGGGGCCTTGGGCAAGTCACATCTCTCAGCCTCTGAGGAAGGCAACAGCAACCCCACTGAATAAACCTTGACCCCAAAACAATGCAAAACAAATTATAGGTTCACCTTAAGGTTGCCATAAGTCTGAAATGACTTGAAGGCACATGACAATAATACGTTTGTTTCTTTGATATCCTGCTTTTCTCCCAAATGGAATTCAAAATGGCTGTTGGAATTTACCAATCAAAACTTGGGTTGTTGAGCTTTAAGCCATTTCCGCACTAGACTGTTATAGCGCTATGATTCCACTTTCAACATCCTATGGAATCCTGGGGTTTGCAGTTTCGGGAGGGGCTGGCCGACCCAGGATTCCATAGGATGTTGAAAGTGGAATCATAGCGCTATAACAGTCTAGTGCGGAAATGGCCTTAGTTGACAAGTATTGTGCTTGACAAGCTACCAAGAGATATGAATCACCATACCACATACTTGATCCAATTTCATAGCACACTTGATGTGAAGTCAAGCAGAGCCAGGCCTGGTTTGTACTTGGATGCGAGGCCACAACAGTCCATCAGGGATGTCCAGATAGGCTAAGAAGAATCCCTTTTGAAACCCTTGAGAAATGGAGCCAGTCAGAACTGGCAGTAGTCGACTAGATGGACCAGCGGTCTGACTCAAGACAGTTTCCTATGTTTTAAGAAAGTTTAGTCTTGGAGCTTGATTTATAGTGGCTCAATTTCTACACATGGACACCACATTATTCATAAGCAGAAAGGAACATGTACACATAAAGAGCATCAATCTTTTATCAAGCACCTCCATCAGATTTCCAAGGGAACTACCAGTGTCATAGAGAGTCATAGAGAATATTTCTTTCAGACTCACTTCCCACACTGCAGACTTTCCCTTTGACTACTGGTCATATACAGACAGGGATCATAGCTCCTTCACTTGTCTAATGGGTATGCTAAGTCATCTTCGCCCATCACCTGTTTAAACATATTACCTCAGCGCAGACCACACTAATAATCCAAGTGAATGATTACAAAAGTTGACTTACAAAAATCTTAGATCTCCAAAGTATCAAACTGGAAGGATCCTATAGATGCATCTTGACTAATTCATTCCACAGGGTTTAAGTATGAGCTTCATGTTCAAAATTTGATGAAATCTTTCGTAGGACCAAGTTGATGAAACGCCGCTCCATGGAACCTATGCTTTTGAGCAGTTCCTGGAATCAAAAGGCTACAGGAAGCCAGAGGTGAGTGAACCTCATTGGCCAGAATAACCAAGATTTATGCAAACTGGAGATCAGAACTGGAGCCACTGCAGCTTTATGGAGGCAATGTTTTATTGTGATTATCGGTCACTCTACATCAGACCTGGACAATTTGTGTCCTGCCTAGCCTGATGCGGCCTATCAGTAACACATCAGAGTTTGCCAACTGCTTGGCTACTTCCTATTCTTACAGCCTAGTTGAGCAGCAAAACCAGGATGTTTATTGTGCTTCTGACAGGCCATCTAACAATGTGATGAGCTGTGCTCAGTTTGATGGGTGATAAGTTGTCCAGGTCTGGTCCAGGTCACCACACTCAACCCTATGATGGTCTCAAGCTAGAGAGCTGGGGCAACAGCTGCATTGGTCTGGCACAATGAGAACCTCGTGCAGACTCTGCAGATCTTGTCATCAATTGACAGTATTCAAAATGGCTGTCAGTTAAGGATTAGCAAACTCTAGTCCCAACTGGTCTAGTGATCCAGTGGAGGGGGGAGCATAATGCCCTGAGCACAAGTGAATCCAGCCGGTTCTCATCTGAGCAGGCCTTCATATCCACAAGCACTAAACAAATGGGGTCAAGTCTGTCTGTGACCAAGGCAAAAACCAACCTGAACTGGAAGCTTTTATTGTTTTACTACAAGGGTGTACCTTTGGGGGGAAGCATGTGGGAATTGCCCACAAATAAGATACTGCAGTGTTAATGGAGGTGATTAAATTATTCTGGGACCTTAGAAGACATCTCAGGTTTTCATGTCTGTCAACCCAAGTGCCCACCCCAAGAACCATCAGAGACAGATGAGAAACTTCCTAGTTTTCAGCCTTCCAATTCCACCAAATCTTTAACCCAGTACCTCTCTTTGTGGATGTCACTTCAAAAATGTCTCATTTACTACTAATTAGAGGTTAGGAAGTTGCTGTGTGGACACATGAGGAATAGCAGCTTTATCAAGAGAAAAACTGCAAACAAGAAAGGGAACACAATGAAGAAGAATTACATATTGTTACTCTATGCAGAACTGCTACATTTTGGAGCTGACAGACTACTGGGATTTTGGTCTCTAGTCTGTGGAATATTACTGTGCAATACTTTTATGAAACTAGGCACATTGATATTGTTGTTTGAATACAAAGCTGGAAAGAACAGGTTGCTTACCTGTAACTGTGGTTCTTCGAGTGGTCATCTGTGCCCTTACACACTAGGAGCTTTCGCGCATGCGCGGTACCGTTCGGAAAATTCTAGAGCTTAGTAGCTTGGCGGGAACCCCTCCCCCATGTATCCACTGAGCATGCTCAGCCCGCCGAGCAACGGTCTCTCCTCAGTTCTATAAGTCCGCCGAAAAGGGGACCTGAGAGTGAGGGGACGGTGGGGCGGGTGTGTGTAAGGGCACAGATGACCACTCGAAGAACCACAGTTACAGGTAAGCAACCTGTTCTTCTTCTTCGTGGTCTCTGTGCCTTACACACTAGGAGACTTTGTAGCTTACCAGAAGGACGGTGGGTCAGGTCCCTAGAGTACGGAGGCCAGCACCGCTCGTCCAAACCGGGCATCCCTCCTGGACCGGCAGTCCAGCCGATAGCGGCAGATGAAAGTCGAGGGCCTGGACCAGGTCGCCACTCGACAAAGTTCATGAAGGTCCACACCTCGCAAGAGGGCTGCTAAGGATGCCACAGCTCTGGTGGAGTGTGGCCGAAGCAAGTCAGGAGGAGGCTGCTTGGCCATTTCATAAGCAAGCAGAATTGTCTGGGCCACCCACTTGGAGAATCTTTGGGTGGACACCTTGCGGCCCCTGCGACGATGACCATGGCAGACGAACAGGTGAGGGGTCTGTCTGTAGGCCGCAGAGTGTAAAAGGCCATGGCCCTTCGAACGTCCAGGGTGTGCAAAGACCTCTCCAGAGGGGTCGTCGGGTTAGGATAGAAGGTAGGAAGGATGATATCCTGGTTAAGGTGGAAATGAGAGACGACCTTCGGGAGGAAAGAAATGTCCGGGCGGAGAACTGCCTTATCCTGGTGGAAAACCAGGAAGGGGTCGTCAACGCGTAGCGCTGTGAGTTCGCTGGCACGCCTGGCAGAGGTGACAGCCACCAGGAAAGCAGTCTTGAGAGTCAAGAGCCTATCGTCAGCAGTGGCCATAGGCTCAAAGGGTGGTCTCGTAAGTTGAGAGAGTACCAGAGATAGGGACCAGGGAGGCAACGGCGGTGACACTGGCGGGTATAGATGGTGGAATCCCTTCAGGAACTGTTTCATCATGGCGTCCCGGAAGTGCGCTGCCGAAGGAGAGCCTCGGGGTTGGTAAGCCACAATGGCAGATAGGTACACCTTCAACGAGGAAAACGAGAGACCCTCTTGTTTCAAGTAAAGCAGGAAGCGGAGCACGGTACCGAGAGCAACTGGCGATACCGTGTCTCCTCGCTCCTCCGCAAAAGTCACAAACCGCCGCCACTTGTAGGCATAGTTGCGGCGGGTCGATTCCTTTCTGGCCGCGGTAAGGACGTCCTGGATAGCGGGATCGTCTAGGGCTGTATCCTCCACGCGTGGAGGTCCAGGACAAGCAGGTCGGGATGGAGAACGCCGGAATGAGACAGCAGGTTGGGCGTTGTTGGAAACCTGAGCGCCCGTCCCCGAGAGGCCTCGAGCAGCGGAGCGAACCAATGCTGCCTCGGCCAGTACGGGGCGACGAGTATGGCGTCGGCTCGATCCGCCAGGATCTTGGCTACCACCCTGCCCAGCAGGGGGAACGGTGGGAAGAGGTACAGGAGACCCTCTGTCCATCGGTACTGGAACGCATCGCCGAGGGAGTTCGGTCCCCGGCCGGCTCTCGAACAGTACCGGCGACACTTGGTGTTCGACACCATGGTGAAGAGATCGATGTCGGGATTGCCCCAGCGGCACCGTATCAAGCGGAACGCTTCCTCCGAGAGGGACCACTCATGGTTAGTAGAAGTGTCCCTGCTCAGGGCGTCTGCTGTCGTATTGTCCTGCCCTGCCAGGTGGACGGCAACAGGGTGGACTCGGAGGGACACGCACCAGTCCCAGAGTTGAAGGGCGATGGTCAGGAGCGTGGTAGAATGGGTCCCTCCTTGTCTGTTGACATAGCACACCGCGGTGGTGTTGTCGGTCAGGATCAGTACCGCCTGCCCCGCAACCAGATCGGAACGCTCTCAGAGCTTTCCCGATGGCTAGGAGCTCGAGGGCGTTTATGTGGAGAGCGGTCTCGTCGTCAGTCCATCGGCCTCGGACTCTGAGGTCGTCGCAATATGCTCCCCATCCGAAGAGGGAGGCGTCGGTCGTGATTGTGAGCCGAGAGGTCAGTCGTGTGAACGGCATCCCGGACAGGAGATGACGGTACGAGAGCCACCACAGCAGAGAGTGACAGACGGGTGTCGGCAGTCGAAGTAGTAGGCGCTGGTCGTCTCGGAGCGGGTTGAAAGCTCTGACAAACCAGTGTTGTAGGGGGCGCGCTCGCAGCCTCGACAGGTACGTAACCGCCGTGGTGGAGGCCATGTAACCCAGAAGCTGTTGTATTCTCCTTACCGATACCGATGGGGCGTCGAGGACAGCTGCAGCAGATCGGCAGAGGGTACGAGCCCGCTCCAGGGGCAGGTAGGCCCTGTCCGAGACCGAGTCCAGGGTGGCTCTGATGAAGTCCAACACTCTCGCCGGCTCGAGATGAGACTTCTTCGGGTTGACCCGAAGACCCAGGCGGGTCAGGAGGGACAACGTTCGATGAATGTCTGAGTACAGTTTGGTCTTGCAGGACGCTACCAGCAGCCAATCGTCTAGGTAGGGGAAGACGGTGATGCCCTTCGTTCGCAGGTGGGAGACCACGGGGCCATGCACTTCGTGAACACCCTCGGTGCGGTGGAGAGGCCGAACGGCAGCACCCGGTACTGGTAAGAGGTGCCGTCAACGGCGAACCGAAGGTATCATCTGTGCTGCGGATGGATGGAAATGTGGAAATAAGCATCCCGCAGGTCGATTAAAGCGAACCAGTCTCCCCGGCGGAGGAAGGGTAGGATCGTCGACAAGGTGACCATCTTGAACCTCCTGGGGCGGATGTATTCGTTTACCCCTCGGAGGTCCAAAATAGGTCGCAGGGTCCCGTCCAACTTCGGTACTGTAAAGTACCGGGAGTAGAAGCCGGTGGTACTGGCCGAGGGCGGGACCGGCTCGATCGCTCCCTTCTGGAGGAGGGACTGGATCTCTTCCAGCAGAACCGGGCTGGCCTGGGTGAAGTAGAAAACGCCTCGAGGTGGAATACTTGTGAACTCGATGGTATAACCAAGCCGAACAATGGTGAGCACCCAAGAGTCTGACGTGATCGATCGCCATGAGTTGAGGTGTTTGGCCAGTGTGGGACGGTTGGTGAGGGCTGATGGTAGGCGGAAGGTAGGCTGAGGTAGGGTCCTGCAAATCCCATCAAAACCGGGGTTTGGAAGTCGACGAAGACTTTTTGGAAGCCGTCTGTTGGCCCCGTGCAGGACGTCTGGAGGAGGATGTGGCGGGGGTCCGAGAGGACCCGGACCTGGGTGAGTGAGGTCGGAAGCTCGCAGAGGACGAACGACGCCACGTAGGCCGCGGACCACGGCGGGTCTGCGGAGGCTGACAGATCCCCATCTTTTTGGCTGTTAGACGGGCCTTCACGATGTTGTCCATCGCCTCATCCGTCGACGCATTGAAGAGACCCTTGCCATCGAAAGGGAGGTCCTCGATGTGCTTCCCGGTGTCCTCCTGGAGGCCTGAGGATCGTAGCCAGGCATATCTCCGGAGGGTGACAGAGCCGACCATGACTCGCGACACCACCTCCACAGAGTGTCTCGAAGAGATGATCTGCTGGTTTGCGAGCGCTACCGCTTCATTGTGGAATTGGTTAGCGCTCGCCCTATTTTCCTCTGGAACAGTGGAGAGAATAGGGGCAACCTTGTCTAAGAGACTGTGGAGGTAGGCGGCCATGCAAGCCTGGGTGTTAGACACCCTCGCCAACAGGGAGGAGGCAGAATAGAACCTCCTACCAAAGGTGTCCAAATGGCGCCCCTCCTTGTCCGGTGGTGTCGTGTGGGGTCTGGAACCGCCCTTGGTTTGTGCCGATTCGACTATCACTGAGTTGGGCTGAGGATGATTAAACAGGAACTCAGCATCCTCCTTCTGGGTGCAGTAAAGGTGCCGGTGATGTGAGGAAGAGCACCGATCCGGCGAAATGCTTCTACCAGCAGAGCCTCAAGATGTATGTGAGGTCTGGGGAGCAGGTGGACTATCCTCCGAGCGGGCTGCCAGAACAGGGCGTCCGGTCGGGGACGTTTCTTCCTCCAAAAGCGGTGGCTCTGAGAGAGTCGGGGAGGCCACCGGGTCGTCCACACCAGATACCTCAAAGATTGGTTGAGGTTCTGGGACTTCACCTGGATCGACCGTTGGCTGGGTCAAAGTGGAAGGAGGAGTAAGGACAGGTGGTCTAGCCAGAGACCCACGCTTGTCCTTCTTCTTCTTCTTCGTCTCCCTTTCCTTCTCCGATTCCGAAGTCGCCGGGCGCTTACGCTGGGCGGCAGTAAGTGTCTTGGAAGGCCTAGCGCCCTGCGAGCCCGCAGGGGCCTCTGTAGTAGACACCGAGGAGGAGGCCGCCGAGGTCTTCGGTATCCTCGGTAACTTATGTTCCGGTACCGAGCCCGGTACCGTAGGTGCGGCGGGATCGGAAGACGCCGAAGTCCCCGGGAGTGCGGTCGTGGGTCGGGTCTTTGCCATCTTCGACGGGCTCCTTAGTGGGGCAGGGTCCTGAGGAGATAAAGACTGCTCCCAACAGAAAGACTTGAGGCGTGCCAGCCGGTTCCTCAGAGTCTGCGAGGTGAAGTCCTTGCAGATGGGGCAGGCTCTGATGTTATGCGCCTCGCCCAGACAAAGAAGACACTCGCTATGCCCATCAGAAGTAGCGACCTTGCGACCACACGTTTTACAAGGTTTGAAAAGGGTAGACATAGAAGTCCAAGGACAGTTGAAGATAACGAAGAGACGACGACGAAGATGGGGGGGGGGTTAGCAAGTCGGGGTCAGAGTTCCAAGAAAAAAGGAGGAACAAGCACCGAAATATCAAAAACCAGTCCGAAATCCATAAGAGTAGTCGAAATATCCGAAAACCGAATTGAAAACCAGAAAGACTTGCAATAAAAGGCCAAAGAAGAAACACTCTAAGCTCAGAACCTCCGTACGCGACGGCGGACGAGAAAGAACTGAGGAGAGACCGTTGGTCGGTGGGCTGAGCATGCTCAGTGGATACATGGGGGGAGGGGTTCCCCAAGCTACTAAGCTCTAGAATTTTCCGAACGGTACCGCGCATGCGCGAAAGCTTCTAGTGTGTAAGGCACAGAGACCACAAAGAAGAAGAGATAAGTTTATATAAGTCAAACATGATATCAGACCACTGTGTGTTTTCAATACTTAGCATCATTACAACACTAAAATATTCAAAGTGTCTCGCATGTCCTAGCTCAATATTTTTTTCATCAATCTTGTTTTATACAAAATTACTATTCTCTCCTTATGACAAGAAAAGGCTGAGAGGAAATGGCATATTAATGGCCACTCAGCCAATTAATGTATAGTAGAGATGAGATTTGAACCAGACACTTCTTGATTTACACAGCTTTGCTTCTTTTATATTGTCATATGTATTTCTTTTGCTCCATCTTTAACCAAGTTGATTTCATGGGTTTTTGAAATGATACACAAACTATTATCTGGATCTAGCCTTATAATCGTCTGCTTTAAAAAACTGTCGTAAGTTTCACTGTCGTTTTGTGCCATGTGATTCACTCTCCATAAGTTGCTTTGTGATGAATTACAGTTACATATTTTTCAAAAGCAGGATAGCAGCCATTATCTGAAGGCAGATAATCCCCAATATGGAATTTAATAAGGAATTTTTCAGAGAGCTGGGCTGTAGGGAGAGAGTGCAGCCATACATAATGTTAGTCTGATAGTGGTTTCTCCCTTGCAAGGCAACCTCAGGAAAAGGTGATCAGCAACAGAGAATTGGAAAGGAGAGGTGCTTTGCTACCAGCCCACTTCCCTTGAAATTCAACACAAACACCACTTTGCACCCTATCCAACCAGTCCCAGCTTGTTATTTGAAAAGTACTACAAATCTTTTGCACTGTTTGTTTAAAGCAGTGGTGGTGAACATATGATCCTCAAGATACTGTTAGACTTCAGCTCCTATCAGCTCTAGCTGAGCTGGAATATATTTCCTAGCATGTTGTGCTGTTTGTGATAGTAGCAAAGAAATTAGAACGAAAACCTTGAATCAGCTGACATTAGGTCATAAGAAAGCTTAATAGCTTGGAAAGGCTCCGTCTCATAAATGTTATGAAGTATTTAGGAACAATGGTAAATTTGTGTTTTAAATGGCTTTTAAATGGTTTATAATTTCTGTATACTGTTTATATCTTTATATATATTTATATGTTATTGTTGTATCCTATTGTATTGTATTGTATTGTTTGCTTTCAGTGGTCTATGTCCAACAGCAATATTTTGCACCAATCAGTTCTAGCCAGCATAGTCAATGCTTAGGGATGATGGAAGTTGTAGTTCACTATCTGGAGGGACTGACATTTCCCAGCACTGGTTGAAAAGTCACTACATATGTTACATTTTTTGATGTGACACCTAACATTTTTTTTACATTTTTTCCCAAATGTAAATGTTATAATGGAAATTACAAAGGAAATAGTGGATTGTGAGCGGAAGTACTTCTCTGCTGACTATGTATCCAGTGGCAAACTTGGGCATGCTGCCATATAATGTGTGAAATAACTCTGAAGGGTGCCACATTAGAAGACAGAAAAAGTTATTAACAGTTACAGGCTGACCCAGAAGAACAAGAGCCCATGGCATTTTGTTTCAGAACAGATATTGCCTTGGTTATGCTGACGGTGCTGGGATATAGACGGAGGGTGAGTGTCCTTGCTGACTCCTCTGGATCTCTCTCAAACTTTGATACCTATGACTTGCATCTTTCTAGTCTGCTCAGCAGAGTGGGAAATAGATGCTGTTCCTTTACAATGATTTCAATTTCTGGGTAAATTTGAAAAACTAGCAGTGGGGGAGCCCTTATTGTGCCACATGGGCATTATGCAATAGGTTGCCGCAGGCTTCTATTTGTGTCTCCATGTGTCATCATAGACAGTTTGGAGAATGATGTTGTCAGTATGCATCTCCTTGTCCTCACATTTCAGTGAGGCAGCAGAATTTTGGAACCAAAGCTTGGAACGAAGAGGCGGCGTGGTGTAGTGCTTTGAGCATTGGACTACAGCCCTGGAGACCACGGCTGGAATCCCTGCTCAGCCATGGAAACCCACAGGGTGGCCTTGGACAAGTCAGACTATCTCAGCCTCAGACAAAGCAAAGGCAAACCCCTGTGAACAAACGTTGCCAAGAAAACCCTATGTTAAGTTTGCCTTAGGGACACCATAAGTTGGAAATGACTTGAAGGCACACAACAATTTTGATGGGTTGTGCACCCTTCAAAGAAGGCAGTCTGCAACTGGGCACTCTGTATGTGGCTGTGCTCATTGGTGGCTACAGATAAAAGTGCTTATTTCTAGTTTCACTTTGCGCACTTGCTTGTATCCTCTCTTGTAGCAATTGCCAGATTGAACTATTGTCAAGTTGCTTAAACATTCTGGTCAGACTTCTTTCTGATCATGATTTGGAAGATATTAGTCCATAACTTTTAGCATTTAAACCAAGTAGACTTTGCTTATCTGAAGGAACACTTCCATTTACCCAGGCCTTCACAAACTCACTTCTGAGGCAGTCCCCCTGCCCTTCTTTGTATAACACGTATATCCACAAATTGCAGATATTCCAGAATTTCTGCTTGTCCCAAAGCTCAGCACAGCAAATGATCTTTCTTCTCATCTCTATGCAAAGGAGGAATGGAGACAGTTCTTTATTTTGTCAATGTGAAATAAGAACTGCTTTTACTCACTCCAGTGCCCAGCATAAGAGAGAATTCCTCTCCTCTACCAAGTACTCTGGCATGGGCCCACGTCTCATGCGGCACAGAGGCTTTGGAGCATACAGAAGGAGCATGAGAATCTACTATGCCCTCTGTGAGCAGAAAAATAGCAGGCTGACTATTAAACAGAGTTAAAATGCTGAGCCACCTGCATAAATCCTATCCTGATCTCTGCCAAAAAAGCTCTTCCATGATTACCATGCCATCTGAGGTAAATAGGGTTGCCATATATTGAGTTTTCTAGGTGGCCACACCTGCCGATTTGCAGTCCCCTGAGCAGGATGTTTTTGCTTATCATCCTTGTAGGCTGTTAGGAAAAAAGTGAAGGATGATTTGTCTGAATTGAACACTTTAAGACAAAGAATAACTCATTTTATTTCTTCTCTTTATATACACTATGTTTATGATTTAGTTTCATTTGTGTTAATAGCATTATATTGTACAGTATTTGAATTACATGCTTATGGATTAGTTTTATTTATGCTAATAATATTGTATTTCATTGTATTTTGGATTCTATTGTAAACATTGTCTTGTATTTTGGATTTTACTGTAAACCACTCATATTGCTCTATATAAACTGGTACAGAAATTTAATGCATGCCCATGGTGAGACTGAGGAACATTATAATGATAAAAAAGCACCAGCACACTTCTAAAATAATTAGCTAATAAGGTTCAAGTAGGATTCAGACAGAGCTTAGAAGTCAGTAGTTACAATAACTAGCTACTTATAATTAATACTTCTCTCCAGTAATAAATGTCTAATTACTCTTCAGGGACTAATTACTTTGAAAACAAGCACATCCTCCCCTCCACAGCGTGTGTCATTTCTATGTTCTGGATTTACATTAGGAGGATTTGAATTGTTGAGATGTGTATAACCCATCTCCCCAGCATCTCCCCATCCCTACAGAGAACAGTAACAATACCTTCATTTTACAATGCAGTCCTAAAATGTCTCTCAGTGAGCTTCAGTGAGTTTAATGGAGTATGTCTAGGTCAATGAGCATAGGATTGCCTTCTCAACTGTTCACATAGAAAGCGATGTTTGCATACCCTGAAGAGGGTTGTGGTCAACTCTTCTTACTGGAAGGAGGCTTTGCAGATTTAGTAACTGCATGCCAGATAGAAATCAAGAAGAATTCACATCTTGCAATATAATTTTTCTTTCACCAAGTTCAGCTCATGAACTTAGAGAAAGAACAATAATACCAAATTGGATCAGAACAGTGGTAGGAGGGGTGGGGATGGTTTAACCCTGCATCCCATGCTGTTTTCCTAATGGAAATCCACTACCCCCTAACTTTAATAAAATGTAATAATCTTTATTAAAAACATTTTAATAATAAAATCTCCAATCTATAGCTAACAGCATAAAAGATAAAACTTCTAGTACAAAAATGTCACAGGGCAGGGAGCAGGGCGATATATTCGTTTTCTAAAAATAATTTATATTCCTGCCTCCCTTACTAAAGTAGCAGTCAGGGCTACCAACATTGAAAGGAAAAGAAAAGGCAGAAATTACTCACCAGAATTCTATTTCTAAAACATTGGCCATCCCTTAACAAAGTAAAATACATCTTCATACATTTAGTAGAAGAAGCCTCCACTCGCCACCAAAAGACAGAGAGAGAGAGAGAGAGAGAGAGAGAGAGAGAGAGAGAGAAGAGTTGCAGTGGGCACTAAAAACTAATTTGAACCTCTCTTCCTCTGCTTATTGAGAAGGGAGTATCCTTTCCACCGGTCACATCTACAGAAAATGTTCTGTCACTTGTGAAATAGTGCCCTACGGTCATCTACCATTTGATTATTACTTGACATGCTGTTCTGAAAACTATAATGCAGAGTTATGCCATTAACATCCCAGTGTGCACATCCACTGCAAAAGAATTGTTCCACAATGAGTAGGGTGGTAGGAATGGGCCATATATTAAAGATAGGTGAGCAGAATTTCTTTGAGAAATGACAGTTGCCACAATATGTTTGTCCCTGAAACAACAATCCCACAACTATGTATGCCTGACTAGTTGTGCCAGGTTGAGACCAAGGCAGAAATGTCCATGTTCACCCCACTGAAAGGAATAGAGAATGTGTGCATATTTATATTTACTGAAATTTATAGCCCACCTTTCTTTCGAGATGGGATCCAAGATGCACAAAAAGCATAATACAGTATTAACCCACTAACATCCCAGGATAGACAGCATCTAATAAAGGTGCACATCCCGTTTGTGCCTGCAGTTCCTAAGTCACAAAAATATAGAGTATACATCAATTTCCTTCAGTGGATTTGGTGCCTCTGTCTGGTATAGATGATCTGCTTAAATTCTGTTTTATGCAGAAACACCTCTTTGTAGATCTCAGGAGGCAAAAATGATACACAGGTGCCTTATGGTAGAAATAGGAAGCCAAGGGCAGAGGGCAACAGTGCCAAAACTTTCTCTGTCTCCTTCTCAGTGCCCATATTAATGCATGTTTATACATAATAGGACAAAGGTGTTACCAAATCCAAAAGTTCTGCCACTCTAGCAGGGAAAGGCAAAACCTTTGGGACAAGGAAGATCAACATGAATGTGGTTGAAGAAAAGGTGGCAAGCAGATCTTCATCTGAAATCATGAAGATGATAAGTGAAGCCAAAATAGAGGCATACAAGAGAAGTCTTCACCTTCCTCCCATATCTTATGACATGTACTACGTCAAATCTTAATGCCAATAAACTGTGTTTTAGATTCTTCTGGGATCTACATGCTGTGTGCCCACAAAGTATACATTTTGTTCTTAAACAATGCCACCACTTTACATTATGTTTTTGACATACTCTATGCACTCAGCAGAACTCAGTGGGTTCTGAGTGGATCCAACATTTCAAACTGCAAGTGGAGGTAGTATTATGCTTTAATACTCACTACCTCACAGCTCCCTAGCTTAGAACCTGGAGATGCTTTCCCCTCCCAAATACCAGTAGTTAAGGGTGGGTTAGACTCTGGGGCATGGATCTCCCAGAGGTGTGACAGCCTACGCTGGAGTGGGGAAGGTGTGACCCATGTACCACATGTCGCACTGAATCACATTTCTGTGGTCCCTGAAGTCTGAAGGCTGCCAACCCCCAACTTTAAAAAAAAATCAGCCTGATTTTCAGGTGAACCCCCTCCAAAAAAGAGACCCAGTTGCTTCCAAACCACTGGTAAATGTGGTGGTTTGCCACATACTCAATCCCTTAAAATCAATACATCAGTAAAGTGGGGAAAGGGGAATAGCAGCCTCAAAGGATTTCTGACTTGCCTATGACAGTGTGGTCAATGGTGGGGAGAGTCATGGGATGAAAATTGTTCCCCCCTCTGTAGTCACCTACTCATGGCCTAGGTTATTTTTTTAGTTGAATTCTGAGTCAGAAACTGTTGGGAACTGGCTTCTTGATGCAGATCTTGAGCTTGCATAAGAACTGAGTGTAACAGATACTGCGCATGCAAATCCTTCTTATATCTGTGCCAGGGCTGCTCTCATGGAACACAGTTAGAAAACTGGTGACTACCAATAAGTTGCCTGGGAGAAAGAATAAAATATGTAGAGATTAAGGCCTCCTGTTCCTCACTCTTCACTGAACAGCTGACATAACTTCTGCTTTTCTAATTGATCTTCATGTGCGCAGTGGCTGTGTGAATGTACAATGGGGGATGGGTATGGTAAAAAGTATACCCATATGACAGGCTTAGAAGTGAAATATGAGATGGTTATTTGTTTAGAGTAGCAACATGGGTTGCTAAAGATGCTCTCCCAGGCCTTAGACCACAAGTACTGAAATTGTAGCCCTCCAGATATTGTTGATCTGCAGTTCCTATCATCCCTAATAATTGGTCATGACAGGTATGGCTGACAGGAATTGGAGTCCAACAACATCTGAAGGGCTGATGGTTCCCTATTCCAACAGCATATTTACTGTACTTCACTCAACCACCTATGCATCCACATTGTGGAAACTGTTGTGCCGAGAGCATTACCATGTTTCGTTTTAATACTGCAAGTTCATTTTCTGCATTGACATGACATCTGATGTACAAATGTTTTAAGATACCATGGAATATGAAGTCCTTATCAAGAAATATGTTGTGACTTATCACAAAAAGCACAGGCCTCCATTTATCTTATTTCCATGATAATATGATATGCAGTAACGCTTTATGTTTATCTGCTTCAGTTTCTTCTGCAGATGTTGGCTGCAACTAGTCCTGACAAGGTAATAGAAGGCAGTGAATTTTCCTCAAGGAAGCTATCTGTGAAGGTCCTTGAAGACCTTAGAGTGCGATCTTCCTCAATCTTTAAGGATCTATAATAGTCAACTAGTGCTTGTTTAATGTTTGTATAACCAAACCGAAAAGTTACTCATAATGAGACCGCCAAAGCTGTCTCATATCTCCCTGCTTTCCTTCACTAGAAATTGCTCAGAATAATATAGTTTGTTAGACATAAAGAGATGTGAACCAAGAAAATGAAAGGACAAGGACATAAGGCCCCCAATATATCAGCTATTAGTGCTAACATGAACAAGTATTACCATCAGTCTGCAATATTACTGGATTGCTTAAACTTACCTATCATACAAGAAGAGAAAGTATTATTCAGATTGTAATATATTTTAGGAGAAACTGAGAACTTTGATTGTAGATACGAATGTAATGTAACTGCAGTGTGAAAAACTATACACCACATGTTTAATGCTGGCTATATCTAATAAAATATTGTATTTCACCAGCTTTATTTTATTCATTTTGTGGTTGGGGGAGTGGGAAAGGAAAATACTTTTCTCTTGTGCTGCTCTTAACAAAAAAACCTGCAGGCTACTACCACTTAAGTGAACTCCAAACAAAGAATCCTGCCCTACCAAATTTGTAGACTGAATAGAAGCCTTTTATTCCACTGGAGCCAAATGAACATTTCCAAGCTCTGCCCCCTCCATGAAGAGTGGAAATTTTTAAAGTGAAAGTACCCTGAATCTTCCTAGAAGGCAAGATGACTAAACTGAGATGACATACTCTAAACACATCATGAAAAGGCACAACTCATTAGAAAAGACAATAATGCATGGTAAAATGGAAGACAGTAGGAAAAGGGGAAGATCGCATTACCTGCCTAGCCATCCTCACAGAAAGGTATTAGTACCTGACAGGTCAATTTCCTCAATGCCTGGCTTCAGGGAGACCAAGGGCACCTTGAGAAAGATCCTTCCCAGAGTGCCTTTAGCTTCAAGGACCTCCCTGAAGGTGTTGAGAAAATAATTGCTTCGAAGCTGGCAGGTCCAAACCAATTTGAATTTCTCTGCCCCCACCCCACCTCTGGGTGCTGTGCCTTTGGTTTTTTTACCTTTACCTTACGTAGCCTCAAATTGTCAATCTTTATTTGGTCATTAACAAATGGTCTACATCAGTACTCCTCAAACTCTGGTCTTCCAGCTGCTTTGGACTTCATCTCCAAGAATGTCTGATCATTGGCTGGAGCTTTTGGGAGAAGAAATCCAAAACAACTAGACAACCAAAATATGAGAAATACTTGCTTACACAGCACTGTTGTCAGCTCACTAGGTTCTATTTTTTCCCCTGTGCTATCTCCCTCCTATAACTAATCTTATTTACAGTATATTTTTTACATAAAAATGATAATAGCTAGAGCTATGAGAGTTTTTTTTCCTAATAGATACTATTGATAATACAGTAGATCCTGACATTAAGGAAAAATCTGTTACTTATTTTCTCTTCATATTATTTTTTACTCATGCCTTTGTTGCAAATGGAGTTACAGCAGAGTCTCGGTTATCCGACATCCGGTTATCCGACCTTCCGGATTATCCCACGCCGCGGCTGCTTGGGGGGCGTGGCTGTAGGCATTTCCGTGCCCCCAGACATGCCCAGACACGCCCCCGACACACCCCCAGACATGGCGGCTGCGATGGGCTCCGGCTTATCCGACATTTCGGTTATCCGACTCTCAGCCCGCCCGCTTAGGTCGGATAACCGAGACTCTACTGTATTTAAAAAAAGAAGAAGAAATGAACAAAGAGTAAAAAATAATAATAACTCACCCCTTGTGGGGAAAAGGAACTATCAAACTAAAGTTCATTTTGTCACTGCTGCTGTGACTGTGCAAACAGGGCCCAAACAAACAGGGTAAAAGCTCCAAGGTTGAAGTTCTAGCATGTGGCCTAATGGCCAGAGTTCTGGGATAAGAAATACAAATGGCCTCCCAAGCCTTCCTCGACTGCCCTGGGGGGCATCTCTTTTTTTACAGAGCAGCTATGCTGGCACCCACTCCACACACCCACACACATGCAGCTGGCTTGGTGCATGCAACAGTGTAGTCACCTAGCCAACTTCCATGCAAGATTAAGGGAAGAGGAAGGCAGGTGGCAGTGCCATTCTGGCATCCTCTATGCTATGGAATGAAGACAGGAAGAAGGCCACAGTCCTTCTAGTGGCCCTTACATGCTGTTGGAAGAGGAAGAGGCAGGCAGTGACATGGAGCCTGGCCTTTTAAAAAATTTCTGATGGAGCCAAGCAGCTATGAGAGGGGAGAGCAGGAAAAAAGCTTGTGGTGCAACATTCCCTTCCCAAGTACATTAGCACAGGCAGGCATTCAAAAAATAAGTCCATTTGTCCCTGCCTCTTTGGCATAGGAAGGCCAACAAAGCCATCACTTCCATTGTAATGGCAGGGAGGGTGTAAAAGTACAGTGCTGGCAGTGGCAGTGCTGGCTGCATTCTCATTTACACCAGTTTGGAAGGGGTAGGCCATCATGTAACATGCAGGGCGGCTCTTCATTTCAGATGATAAGAGGAGAGAGGACAGCCTGCATCTGTATGCAGGTTCAGATGGCAGTGATGCTGTTCCAGATGCAGGCTGGCTCTACATGCTCAGCATGCTATAGGGAAGGGACTGAGGGCTGGGCTGGGCTGGGCTGGGCTGGGCTGGGCTGGGCTGGGCTGAGCTGAGATGGGATGAGATGGGATGGGATGGGATGAGATTGGCTGGCAGACCAGGGCCCTTGTTCTTGTCTGTCTAGGCCTAGCTATACCTCTGCTGAAAATTGAACTCATCTAGCCTGATTCACACTGCTTACTTTTCATGTTCCTATAATATGTGTTGTGCAGCTCCAGACCTTCATTTTACTTCTGAGCACATCAACAGGTGAATATCCTTTTGGCTTGAGTCCAATTGCATTGTTAGGCACAGCACTAGGTATATTTGTCTCCTGCTCTTCCTCAGTAGCTTGGTGAGTCCCTTCCAACCTGGGAGTCTCATCTACTGGCACTATCTCTTGTTTCATTTTGGACTGTCTCACCATAGGGTTTTCAAGGTAGAAGCCTTCAAGTGCAGTTCACCATTGCTCCCTTCTGTGCAGTAATGATAAGCATTAGTTACGATGTCTCTGAGAGACCCTCTGCCAATATCATCTCCCACAATTTCTGCTGCCCAGTAGCTATTTGGCACATTTAGTCTGGCTCTTCAGCAAAAGCCTGTCAGATATGGGAGACCCTACCATCCATGTAACTTCCTGCCTGATAGGAGCAAGCAATCCCACAATCAAGGAGAGGCAGTGCTGTTTTGGAAAGACCTAAACACATACTACAGTCTTTCACTGAATTAAATGGGAATTACATTTGCAATCCTACTTACTCTATAACTATAATTGAGTTCAATGGGACCAGACATGCCATAGGGTTGCCAGAATGACATCTGGAGAGGACTCCTGTACCTTTCATGATGGTTCACAAGAGGAAATTTCAGTAGGTGCTTCATGTCATGCAACCAGATAACAAGCAGCATTTGCTAATATGCCCTTTTCTACACAACTATTAAAGGTATAGGAGCCCCTTTCAGTTTTTATTCTGGCAACCTATACATAATGGGGCTATACAGGTATTTAATTTTGGCTGGATTATTCCTTAATAGATGTTTCTGTTCCAGACAAGGTGGCTTGATAACTGTAGACTTGTCTTGGAAGTGATCTTGAAGCCACTTATAGCAGGAAAGGCAGCTTTATCTGCAGGGGTTTCCTCAGAGGCAGGCTGTGATCTCACTCTTACAATACCAAGCGATTGGTCCTGACAGTTACAGATGGATAAAGTGCACTAAACTCTTTGTCAGTCAAATCAACTGCAGAGATATGCACAATATAGCAGAGCAGATTATTGTCTGTATTTTATACTAATTCTACCATGAAATATTTCATTTCAGACATGCAGTTAACTGTAATGGTTAATCAGTTATTTTTAAATGGTATCAGGAGAAATTCATGGATTCTTCTGCTTTTCTTACACAGTAGTGTGAGATCTGAAGGTGCAATTAAACTGAGAATGGCAAGAGCCAACTGAACAAATGACTTTTAATTATGTTTAGTTCTCATATGATTTCACTGTACAACTGACTGAAAGTTCTTCTCAACACATCAATTTAAAATGAAAAGGAGATATCCAAGAGCACTTTTAATGCAGCTTGTGCAAGAAAATGTTCAGGTGGATAGTTTCCTTGAACAAGTTCTCTCTCTTGGTATTCAGACAACTGCAGTGCTACTATCTTTAAGAGTGCAGTCCTTGAATACTTACTCAGAAATAAGCTCCACTGGATTCACTGGAATTACTTCCAAGTAAGCAACTACAGGATTACAGCCTTAATATTTTAAATACTTAAGTATTTTTTTTTACTTTTTAAACTACACAGTAAAATCAACTGCAGAAGGGTAACTACACTAAGTACACCGTATCAAAAAGAAACAAAATAGTCCTGTGAAACTATAGCTTAACAGCACAATCTTATACCTGCTTATTCTGACACTGGTCCCATCCATGTAGATGGAGATATTACTGTTTTATTTCTAAACATAAGCTCGAGAGAGATGGCCATTCATACACAAGAATCCTAAAGCTGCAATTATGGAAACAGAACACTTGTGTGACTATAAATTAAAATGACATTTAATATGCTGTAATAACTCGACAGGCGACTTGAAGGTGAACACACACACACACACACACAAAGTTAAAATCTCTGAATGACACAGGAAGATTAAGAACCTTGGCTACTGGAAATAGATTCACACAGACATCCAATTAGCCATTCCCTTTTTTAATGAGATAGCTGGGAATGAGATCTTATTAGCGGATCTTAGAATTCAAATTATTACCATAATTAGGTAAAGACAAAAAGAAAGGATTGGAAAGGAAGGTTCTGTTTGGAATAAACTTGGGTTTATTTTCCATTATTTGAATCAACACCAAAGTATGTGTCTTGAACTACAGTTCATCTTCTATCAACTAATTTCTCTGGGTCTGCAAGGTCTGTACTGCAAAGCTTCTTGAGCTCAGCCTCCTTGGCTGTTGGTTTAATCTTTCACCAGAATAATCTTTTAATCCTGTCTTAAAATCTGACATCACCATTTCAGAAGCAGCATAAAAATGGGTAATAAAATTTAATTAGTATAATTGGTAAATCTAATTTGTGTTAATAGGATCTGATAATCCTACTGAGACCTACACACTCACTGTTCCTGAAATGCTTAATTTCTCCAGACTTCACTATGAATAAAGAAGGGCAGTACAGAGGTAAGGAAACCAATTTAAGAGTGTGAATGAAAGGGCAGAAAATTAATTCAGTGCTGTCAACATTCAATAGTCCTAAAATGCATTAACATCCAAATATATTTCATAGGTCCTCTGCAGCTGTTGGAATTCATCTTCATGAGACTTGGGACTGAGTTTATTGCCTAAATGTGACAGAAGAAATTCTTCTGCTACAGAGGAATAATTTAATAACCGTGCCGTCACAGTTGCTTATAAGGCAAGAGATCTGTTTGCTGCAAACAGGGCCAAATATTTATATTGTAAATTTATTTATAAACTAAAGATACTGCACAAAGGTGATGCAAAAACACTACAAATTGCAGTATGCTTCTGGGTGACTTTTCTCCAGAACGTACTACTTAACATTCAATATTCAAGCTAACACTTAAGAGCACTTTGGCTTTCATGAGCTGAAGCTTTGAAAATAATACATCATGCTGTCTGCACTGCAAAATATCTGGGAATTAATATGTGTTCATTGTTACCATGTGCAAAATTGTTCATCTTTGAAATCTGGCTCATCCAACTAAAGCAGTAGGAACTAGTAACAAGACCTGAGCTCTGGAATTTACATTCTGACATAGGTTACACCCTAGCTATTTCAGTTTGGACTACAGCTGCCAATTCACATGATTCATTGCTACCAAAAAAGATTCCTGTAAGCAATAGAGAATGTGTAGTTCTCCAGGCACTGGTGGACTGCAACTCCCCTCAAACCAAGCCATTAGTTAGAGACAAGGCTTATCGGAGTTGTAGCTGGAGAAAATTTGGAGAGTCACATGTTCCTCCATCTTTGCTACACACAGAAATCTAGGATCTTGAAGATCTGGTGAAAGTTGAAGTCCAGGCTAGAACCTTTTCTCAGCATCTTCCCTCCCATGCCTAAGATTATCTTGTATTAATTGCATCCAGTTAGAACAGTGGTCCCTAAACTTTCGCAAGGATTGAGGGTACAGAACCATCACAAAAGTAAAATAAAGCAAATAACCCCTCTGCTGTCCAAGTGAGCACTCTCATTCCTTTCTAGGGCTCAACCCCCCCCCAACCATTGGCTTGTGTTTTGTCCAGGCACACTGCCTTCCAGGTGACTGGCGATAGGCAAGTGAATGGGAGGGGGTAGCAACACGACCAGAGAAGGCACACACACACACACAGGGCTGCTCCCTGCCATTTGTTTGCCTTTTTCCAGGTCCATGGAAGGAAAACACATATGCCCAGGTGAAAGGCAGGAGAATGGGAGGGGGGAATGTGGGTGAGGCGAGTGGGCACCTCATGAATAATCAAGTTTGCCAACGTCAAAACCACAAATGTAGACGAGGACTATATTGTGATGGGAGGTATGTAATACATTGGTCAAGGGGTAGAACAGAAAGATAATCTCTGAATCATCTCTTTAATAGGTCTCCCATCCCATCCATCAGATCGCCAACATGCTCTCTGGCTTACTGGTTTTCTGTTTAATAGCATGCTGGTCCACAATAAAGGAGTAATCATCCATAATTTAATGATGGATGAGGGTAGTGACCTGACACAGGTCTCGGATACCTTGGTGATGAGCTCAGTGGGGATGATTTTACTCAACTTTGCTATCAATGTGACTATACAGTTCCATAGCAGCATAGACTGAGGGACTGGGGACTGAAATTGTTTGTATCTACAATATCTCCTTGCCTTTGCCCTACAATCTACATCTGTGGTTCCTGAAGCCCAGTCCTCCAGGCATTTTGGGCTTCAGCTCCCAGAAGTCCCAGCTGCCTTGGACAAGGACCAGTGATTCTGGGAGCTGAAGTCCAAAACACCTGGAAGACCAGAATTTGGGAAACACTGATCTACACAGACTTGTCTTGGTTTTGGTTTCTTAGTCACACCATGGAAGGCTAGGCAGTGGTCATCTTGGCTTTGGTTGCATTTCATATTTTGCAATAAAGTTTTCTAATACATTTTGTGGTTTAAAACCTTGACCAACAAGAGAGAGTGACACTCTGAAAATAAGTACTTTCATATAATGAGCGTTTGACTTAAAATGATGCTAGAAATAGAATCACAGAGTTGGGAGAGACCACAGGGGCCATCCAGTCCGACCCCCTGCCAGGCAGGAACACACATCAAAACAGATGGCCATCCAGCCTCTGCTTAGAAACCTCCAAAGAAGGAGACTCCATCACACTCTGAGGCAGCATATTCCACTGCTGGACATCTCTGACCATCAGGAAGTTCTTCCTGAGGTTTAAGTGGAATCTCTTTTCCTGTAGTTTGAATCCATTGCTCCTTGTCCTAGTCTCTGAAGCAGCAGAAAAGAAGCCCATTCCCTCTTTGATATGACATCCTTTCAAATGTTTAAACATGGTTATCGTCCCCCCTTTACCTTCTCTTCTGCAGACGAAACATCCTCAGTTCCCTAGGCCGCTTCTCATAGGGCCTGGCTTCCAGACCCTTCACCATTTTGGAATGAGGTGCTTCTCATTAATATTCTACCAGATGTTGTTTCGAAACCACTTCAAGCACAAGCCCAGATGTTTGTTTGTTTTTTAATTCCAGTAAATAAGCAAAATTGTGGTTTTTATTGCCTCTACAGTGATGGGGAAACAATTTTAATTTTAGGCAAGAGCTCCTTTTTAAAACCTGGAGTGCAAGTTGGGGAGAGGAAAATTTTCCAACTGGCTTGCAGTCCACCAAAGTTTATGACAATTTTTGTTCTCCCAAATGAATCCATAAGTTTTGAGAAGTATTGTTTCTGCTGCAGCAGGCTAAAAGTCAGATTTTGGCGACCTCATGATTTTCACAGGGTTTTCTTAGGCAAGGTCTACTCAGAGGGGGATTGCCTTGGCCTTCCTGTGGAATAATGGCTTGAGATGTTATTTTCCCGTCTCCCAATCAAGAAATAAATACAATACTGCTGTTCTGAATTTCCCTTACTGCAGATAAAAAAATTGTACTAGGGCCGTTTCCGCACTAGGCTGTTATCGCGCTACGATTCCAGTGTCAACATCCTATGGAATCCTGGGGTTTGCAGTTTCGGGAGGGGCCGGTGAGCCCCTATCATATGAGGAGAGGCCGACCGGTCGGCCTCTCCCGAAACTGCAAATCTCAGGATTCCACAGTATGTTGAAAGTGGAATCATAGCGCTATAACAGCCTAGTGCTGACATGGCCTAGGAGTAAAGAGGAGCTAGCCAGGAGTGACCCATGGTTCCAGCCTCGTCCGACTTAACTTCAGCGTTATTCCCCTTGACAGCGGCCGACAAGGGGAACCGGTGGCTCCACCCGGCCGGGGAGGGAGGCTCCTCCCCGGGCCGGGCAGGTGGCGGGTTCGCCCCTCCTGGGGCCCATAAAAGGCGGCGAAAGGGCCCCGCCTGCCCCCTCGCCGAGGCGCCGCGTCTCCCCTCACGTCTCCCGGGCTCTCTCTTACCTGAGGCGCGCTGCTCGGTGCTGGCCGGCCATGGCCCCGGGCGAGGCGAGCGAGAGCGCCCAGGCCGCCGCCCCGCCTCTCCCTCATCCCACAAGCGACGGTGGCGACGGAGAGCCGCTGGTGGGCTACTGGTCCGCCTTGCTCGTGGCCTTGGTGGCCGCCCTCATCGCCTGGCTGTGGTACGGCCGCGGCGACGGCGAGAAGAACGAGGCGGCGGCGGCGGCCGGAGGGTCTCCTCAGCGGCAGCCGGAGCGGAAAACCAAAGGTAGGGCCGCGCTCCTTCGACGCTCTGAGGGAAGCTTCGTGCCTCCCTTCGCGAAGGGAATTCATGTGGAACGCCGAAAAGTTACATTTGGGCTTTGAACACCCCGCCCCCCGTTCGAACGGGAATCTCCTGAAAGAGGGATAAGAATTCCATCCTTCATTTTCAGTGTTTTTATTTCTTACCATACTATACTTTTTGGGTTGTTTTTTTCTTTTTACTTCCCTTCTTTTCGTAGTTGTACTTACTTATTAAATTACTAAGATAATATATACAGCGATGAAGATGTCTGCGTACACTTATGTAAGAGATTTATATCGCTTAGCTTAAATACAATAATAATAAGCGTGTTATCTGTTGAACATTTTACTCTACATATCTTCAGACAACTTATTATTGTTAGACTGTCCGAATATTTCTATTAAAACTGCAAACCCCAAGATTCCATAGGATGTTGAAAGTGGAATCATAGCGCTGTGTACCAGTCTAGTGCGGAAGTGGCTTGAGTTATACTACTTGTTTTATGTTTGTTCAAAATTTCTCTAATAAAAAGATTTATTTAAAAACAAACTAGGAGGGGGTGTGAGAGCGCATGAAGGTTTATTTAAATAAGAAAAAACTTTCCATAGTTTTCGTCTAGCCTCTTCTCTCTGCTACTTCAGGTGTCTTTTGGTGTTTAGCATTTAGTTCTTGAAAAGAGTGAGGACCTTTTTAAAATAGGCCCTTTTCCCCAGCCTCGTTATTCCCAGGTTTTGCTTCTTTCATTTCCCCCACTGTGGCTGATGCTGCTTCTCCTTCTCCCTATTTTTAATAGTAATTACTGTGCTCTTCCCATGCCTTCGGCACACTTTCTTCGTTAATTCCTGCCACCCCGTTCCTTTGCTACAGTTTTATTCCCGTGAAAGAGGTGCTCTCGCATTTTTTGTATTGGTTTCTTGCTTCGTTTTCACTCCACTCTCAGTGTGTTAGATGGAGGAGCCATTAAAGGGTTTTAGAGGATCAGTACTTTAAGAAACCTGCATGTTAGGTGGAAATTCAACAGGTTGCAGCCTTCACCAGTGTGCAGGGTGATGGTGGGTTTTTTTCCCGATTTTCTTTTGTGATTATGGTTGTTGATCTAAAGAAATAAGAAGAGCCAGTGTGGTATACTGGTTTGGCTGTGGGAGTAGGGCCTTTTCCGCACTACACTGTTGTGGTGCTATTATTGGACTTTCAGCCTCTGGTGGAATTCTGGGGTTTGTAGTTTACTGAGACCAAATTGCTTTCTGGCTGAGAATTCTAAATGCTCCTCCCTAAAGTGCAAAACCCAGGATTCCACAGGATGTTGATTGTGGATCATAATAGCACTCTAACAGGGTGTAGTGTGGAAAAGGCCTAGGACACTGGGAGAGCAGCGTTTGAAACCCCACTCAGCCAAACCCACTGGGTGGCCTTGGGCAAGTCACACTCTCTCAGGCTCAGAGGAAGGCAAGGGCAAACCGCCTCTGAAGGAATTCTGCCGGCAAAACCCGTGATACTCGCCCTAGGGGCTCTCTAAGTCATAAATGAATTAACAGGCACACACCAACAACAATCACCTGATAATTTAATAGATTGGTTTCAGTGTCTGAAAGCATCTAATGTCATAGAATTACAGAGTTGGGAACCTCAAAGACCATCTAGGCCAATCCCCTGCCAGAGCAGGAATCCACAGTCAAAGCACTTCTGAGAGGTGGACATCTGACCTCCCTTTTTTAAAGACCTTGAAAGGAGAGCCCATCACCCTGACTGTGTGTTCCTTGAGGGCCACCACAAGAGGCAGAGCTACCTGATGCAAAGCAGCAAATACAACTACCTCACTAAATTATTTTCTCCTCTGTGCAAAGTTTGGAAAAATTAGTTTTAGACTGCAGCTCCAAAATCTCCCAGTTCCCAGGATTCTGGGAGTTGTAATTTTAAAAAAGTAACTCACCCAAGCCTGGCATCTGACATAAAATTCTGCAAGCACCTGTCCCCACTCACCTGGCAGTACAGCGTATTGGATTGACATAGTCATAAGAGCAGGCCCATTATAATTAATAAGATTTAAATTAGTCAGACTCCCACCTAACAATAACTAGTAATACCTAACAATTTGCAACCTCTTTGTGACACCAAAGACCTGCTGCTTGAGATGCCCCCCCCTCTTCCCAATAGGAGGGTCTGCTCAGCCTTTCTTGCATGCAGCAGAAACTCGTCTATATTAGTACTGGATATTATGTGAGTCCTGGGCAGTAGGGAGAATCCTCTTTCACTTTGAGTGGTTGGAGTGGACCACTCAATCTGTCCAGAACATACGTGCTGTGGCAAGAACATATGTGCTGTAGTCAGAGTTACTCACATCCTCCTGGCAATGGCTAGGCTATGGTCTCAGAGTGAACTTTTAGATCTCCCAGTGTTAATGGAAACACAGTGCTCCTCACTGGAGGCAGTGGAAGGCAGACAACCTACAAGAAAAGAAGCAGTGTCCATGCATGTTATAAACCGGTCCGTAGAGCTGTTCTGTTCCCCCACCCACCCTGCTCGTTCTCAACAATAGCAAAAAAAAAAAAAAGAGAGAGAGAGAGAGAGAGTTATGATCTGAGTACAGTGCCTGAAGAAATGAGCTAGAATCTCTTGGCTTTTTGTGAGCCTGTTAAGTAACTTCTCAGCATTGGCTTCTGCTGCTTTAAAAGGGCAGGCATAAGAATCACAGTACGTTACTGGCAGTGACCTTTGCATTGCTCTGATCCCATCAGGCAGCGATCTTGTCAAGTCAGTTCTGCTGCTCCCATGGGAATCCTTTCTGAACGGTTTGGCAGTTTGCTAGTCTTGCAGACGCTTATGGGCAAAGCAAACTTAAAATCAAGCCATCAACTATTTTTAGATTCCATGTAGGAATGGTATGTCTCTCTTCATGCATATTCATAGCAGAGCAGAACAAGATCCTTGTTGTAAAAGCTAAAGGGTACAAAACAATAAAATGCAGGCTTGTCGTTGGGGAACTTTGTATGATGCAGCTTCAGAAAATGCATTGGCAAATGTTGCTGTCAATAAATTACTGTATGAGAAAAGCCATTTGTCACCAGCATTTCCAATACTAGGAGGAGGGTATTTATATCCTGCCTTTTCCTCAGTTTGGGATTCAGGGTGGCTCACAATAATTAAAACAAACAGTTAAAAAAGTTAAAAAGCAGTTAAATCATCATAAAATTAAAACATGTGAAAAACTAAACCATTAAAAACAATAATAAATAAAAGTCCAGCACATTATACAAGGTATATTTCCCCTTAAAAATCAGTTTTCAAAGGCCTTCCAGAATCAAAAGGTTATTATCTGCTTGTGATAAGATAGCATGGAGTTACAGTCTAGCTAAACTGGGAAAGAAGTTCCAAAGACAAGGGACAGCCACTGAGAAGGCCCCCTCCTGTATTCCCATGAGATTTACCTGTGAGGGTGCTGGGACTAAGAGAAGGGAATTCCCAGAAGATCTCAAAATAGGAGCAGGTTCATATGAAAGAATACAGTCCTTCAGATAACCTGGACCTGAGCCACATAGGGCTTTAAGGGTTATCACCTGTAGCCAATGGAGCTATTGCAGCAATACAGTAGTGTACATCCTGTAACCATCCTCAGTTACCTGTCTCGCTGCAGTTCTTTGGACCTGCTGGTAATGAAGTAGAAGGGTGGGATTTAATTTAATTATATATTTTGGGACAGTTTGACCTCTAGAACAAGAAAGGTATGTGTAAACACCTCTCATTGGATCATTTCTGTCAGATCCAAATGATTTTTTGCTTTGGCTGTAGCTTTTGATAAACATCTGGAATCTAGACTTAGTGGTGGCAGCCCTTCATTGGGTGCGATTCAGGGTATGGTGGAATAGAGTCCCTCCCTGGGGCTTGGTGCCCTAATCAGGGCCCTTCTATAGCTTTCCTGCTACATTTTTGGGTTTGTCTCTTTTTTGGGGGCCTGAACAGCTTTAGTCATTTCAGGTAAACACTTGTGAAATTGGTATGACTTTCTCAGTAATATTCAGTTTAATATGGCTTTCTCTTTGGTAGTTTGGGAATAGTTTTAACCACTCTTAAAAGTACAATTAAAGCCTTTTAAAATGATTTACACTTGTATTTAGAGTATTGCCTACAGATGTTTGGAAAAAGGTGTGGAGGCTGGAAAGAGGCGTGGAGAGCTTGATGAAGATTTGCTAATGGGAGTAAATGGAATTTTGGTCTCCAGTTGTTACTGGGGCAAAAAATCAAGTCTGTATGGCAGGAGAGACAGTATAGTTTGGGGCAGATCCAACTTCCTTGCTATATTTCTTGTTGTTGTGCATGAATTAAAATACAGGTGAGGACTGAGGCTTATGGTCCTCCTCACTAACCAATACTTTTTCTTTCCTTTTTAGAACCAAATCAGAGAAACTATGAATGTCTCATACCCGAAACAAAGCAAACTGATGTCTCCAGTCATCAAGAGCCAATGGAAAACCAGCTGGCTTCTTCAGGAGAACCTCATGGCCCCAGTGTCCCTAACAACTCTCCTGAAACAGAGCCATTGGTCAAGGAGCCCACAACCCCGCTAATGAACTACAAGGAATATTTGAAAGATGAAGCATTCAGTTTTCCTGCAACAACATCTGAACCATCACCAAGTCAGCAACCTGAAATGCTTGGTGGGAGCGCTCCTTCAGAAGCAGGCAGCTCTAGTGAGCAGCATGAGGAGAGACGCAAGGAGCAGCCATGTCATTCTGTTGGTCATGAGGAATGGGAAATTGTCCCTGAGCATTCGGGATGGGGCAGTGCTACAAGGAAGAGCAGCGTGGACGATGCCAGCAGCAAGGACCCAGATCTTGCAAAGAGGGTGGCTGCAGTGTCTCCAATGCCTCAGACTGTCCATGTGACTTTCCGTGTACACTACATCACTCACTCAGAAGCCCAGCTGATTGCTGTTACAGGTGACCATGAGTGTCTAGGCCAGTGGCAGCATTACGTACCCCTCAGATGTGACAAGGATGGGTTCTGGTCAGACTCTGTTGTGCTACCTGTTGATACCCGAATTGAGTGGAAGTTCATAGTAGTGGAGAATGGGAAGGTCAGACGGTGGGAAGAATGTGACAATCGAACCCTTATGACCGAACATGAGGATCGGGTGGCCCATAAGTGGTGGGGATATCACTGAACAGGAGCTCTGGCCAAGCACAGAGATTCCAGTTCTATTCCATTTCTTCATAGGAGTTCACAGACACCCCCTCCCTTTGCTTACCTTAGCATCTCTGCTGCTTGATTTGTCAGCACTGCCCTAGATTAAAGTCTCTCCCCTGCTAGTTCAGGCTTTAAGATGTGAGGATACTCTTCAAAATAAATCAGACCAAAGCCTTCCTAGTGGAAGACGCATCCATATGGCTTTCTAGTGGGCAGTCTTTTAACACACTTTCCTCCTTGAAAGCTTTAAACTCTTTAAGCTTTTGATTGTATTGTGGGAGGAGACAGGAGCATGGCTTATGGACAGTGGACTGCAGAATGGGTGAAGTGTAATTAAATTACACTGTAACTATATTATAATGTTCTTAACTTATTGTGATTTCTTAAGAAAGCAATAAAGATGATTTTTAGACTGGTGATTGTCCTTTATATTTCCAAACCTAAAGCTGACTTGCCTTTTTTGTCAGTTAGAAGTAAACTAAAGGCCTTGCTTTGTTGTCATCGGGATTCCTATGGAAAATTCTTTTCTGGCACACAGGCTCACAATCTATCTTTTGTGGAGATAGAACAAATGTACAAACCACTGTTCACTAAAGGAGTGGGCAGTGATTGATGCTGAGCAGTAGAGAGCGTAGAAGGTCCCTACAAAGTGGGGGACAGTCTTTGTTTGAGAGCCACTGCAAGTCAGAATAGATCAAAGGTGGGAAGTTTGTAGTTCTCCAAATGCTATTGGATTGCATTTCCCATCATTATGTTGGCCACGGATGGTGAGAGCATTAGGCCAACATATGGAGAACTACACATTCCTGACTTCTGAAATAAATGGTAGTGGATTAGCTGGATTAATATTGTTGGACTTTAACAGATGGGAAAGGTTTTTTTTGGACTGCATTCTCCATAATTTCTTACCATTGCTCTGCTGGCTGGGGTGGCTGGGAGTTATAGGCCAAAACTCCTGAAAGGGACAGAAGGGGCCCTCTATCATTGTGCTTTCTTTCTGTTACACCGATGGGCTTGGAAGGAAAACGGGCAGCAGCTGAGTGACAGCCGCAAACTAAGTGCAGACTTTGAGCCATCAAATTGGTAGTGTCTGCCATCTTCTTTAAATGCAAAAGAAGTGAACTAAATGATTCCAGAGATGTCTCTCCCCGCACCACAAGTTCCAAATGGCTAGGGGGTGTGAAAAAGAGCTTCAGAATTAGTGTTCTCCATGCAGTATCTTTACTGTATCTCAGACGTTTGCGGGGGTGGGGTGGCACCACATTTTCTTGAAAAGCCTGTCTAGAGAGGGAATTGTGGGGATTTGTTTGTGGCATAATCTAACAGGGCTGCAGGAACCACAAGCAAATTTTTTAAGTGCCTTAGAACTCTTTGTTTTGTCCTCAGATAGTAAGAGGCAGGCTGGAAATGAGGGAGGAGACCAGACCGAAAAGTATGCTCCAGTCCCACTGACAATTCTAGTTTGCTAATAAAATTGGATGATCCTAGCTGTAATACCAAACTCAGAAAAAGATCTCAAGTGGTATGAGAATCAGAATTGACAATTATCAATTTACATATTACAACTTGGGCCCAGCGATGTGGAGGGGAGAATGTTGGACTAGTACTTTGGCATGGGGAATTGTTGGAGGTTGTAGTCCTTAGCTCTTCTCTTGTGATCTTGAAAGCTGTATAGATAGAAACTGTTCTTCCAGTGCAAATATTAGATATGCACCATTGATCTGGCCTGTTCAAGATCTTTAGCAAGGGCAAAAGATTGAAGCCCCTTATCAACAACCTCGTACCCCATGGTTCTGATCTATCCTGAGCTCTCTGCACCTATTCCTGGGGAAAAAATATTCATGTAATGCTAATTTTGTGAATGACGTCTTCTTTAGTTTGTCCCGTTCATATATCTGGATAGCTATTTTAAACAGCAGATAACATCTCTCCCTCCTTGTTGTTTGGCAATTACCCTTATAACATGAAAAAATTCCTCCGGCTCCTAAGCTTACTTTTGCTGGCTTTTCTCTGTCTCCTTTCTATTCATTTTGCCACCTCTGATGGAGGAGTAAGTTCCTCCCCAGACTGGTAGCACTAATTTGAGCTATTTTGGCACCTCAGAAAATTTTATGAATGCCTTGCTCTTTAAGAAATTAAAAACCATCCTTTTGCTACCTGAAGTAATTTACTGCCCTAAGTTAGTTGCCTGAGGCCTCTGCCTCACTCTGCCTATGGGGGGCTGGCTCTGCTTCTCCACTGGTCACACAACTTCATACAGAAGCGTATGTGTCCTATAAGGATGAAGTGCTCTAATAATACATGAAGAACAAAACTTAGTATTTACCCAAGCTGAAACCAGTTTTTGAAATAAAAGACGGCAGAGATATGGCTGAAAGCAAATATTTCTCCATGTGCACAAACTGGTGTTGCCACAGCTATCAACAGATACGTTACAAAGGTTAAAGCAGTCTTAACAGAGGCTTTTAAGTTTTGCAGATGGATTTAAAGGCATGTTGGAGGCCTGTCTGAGAGGATTAGTTGCATTATTTAGCTGATTCAGATGTTCACCATCTGAAAGCCACTTACCCTTCACTAGAATAGCTCAATGCCTGCTTTTGGAGAGTTCATTCTTGCGTTGGAAACGTAATCTCAATTTGCACAGCAGTGTTTAGCAGATATCATCTGGGAACCACAGTGCAGAAGTTCAAGACAAATCTACATGGCACCTGTTTCAGAGCCTCAGGCAGTACATCTGATCTTCTGTGGCACACACAAGCTGTAGCCTGTGGTGATCTGGCCACAGTTCACCACAGTGTACAATTGAAAGACATTATATGAGCTACACAATCTATCCAACTACATTTCTGTTGCTGCTAGAAGGCATGGGGAAAGGTTATCTGAAATCTTGTGGAAAAATGTGCTAGTCCTTGTGGAAAAAAAGTTCTATTTCTTTTGCTTGTGCCTGTGAGTGAGGATAGTGGATTCCAAACTTTCTACCCATAAGGGTCTCTTTCCACAGGAGCTGAATCTTAAGCTAATAGCCAACAGTGATTTTTTTTTGCCCCTGGCAAAATCGAGTACCAGTAGTCGCAAAACACGTATCCCTGGCTGTCACATTCATCCAAGATGGGTTAACACGGCTGTTTAAAAGTAAAATTGAAGGCATTTGTGAGACTGGATGATACTCCCTGTTGCTCAATTTCTGGACAATGCACTGTGGAGAGCTACTACAGTCACCGTGAGGTCAAGGACCTGCACTAAAGTTTGAAAGAAAACTGCCTGGCTACACAGTCATTCTTTAACCAGTGGAGTTACATTATAACAGTGATGCAGCAGAATCAGAACGTCCTCTTGTTGAAAGACTACTTTTTGAAGCCTTCATACTTATAGGGAAATTCAGATCCAGACTGAGAGGGTACTGTTGCAATATTCTGACTGGTCTACATGACTTGCTATTTTTGACAGCTTGTTAAGATACTTAATTGGAGCTCTCTCATTCCTGTTGCAATTTCTGGATGGAATCGAGTAACTGAAGCTGCCATATTGGTAATACTTCACTAGGCAGATGAGAGGGGCTGTATGTTTTAATTTAGAAAGTGTCAGTAATCTAACTTCAGCCTTTTCCAGGTAACTAGCTATGCTTCACAGAGAGACATCTGACTAGGGAGATAAAGGTTGAAGCAAATGGAGACTTTGATCTGACCTAGCACAGCAATTCTTATATTCCTAAATTTGGGTAAGGGGTTGGGCACATTCAAATTATGTTTTAAAAATATTTTTCCATTCTAGTTCTTATTAAATTCTACCTTACAAAGTTGCTAACTTAGTCACAAAAAATTTGAGCTAAGAATGTTCTAGTTCTTGAAAACAACACTGGCCGCTTTAAAAACCTTCAGGACAGTAGGGATATATTTCTCCAGGCTATATATATATTTATGTTTGGAAGCTTAGCATGCCTGGCATATTAGGGATTTATTTTTAAACTACCCAGGGGTGCTTGAATAAATGACTTGACATCAACTAACAGTTAGGGGATAGGGCAGTAATAGGATGGTAGGGGACGGGACTCAAAACAGCCTAAGCCAATCATTTAAGAAGGGCGAAAAAAGCACCTGACAGAACTTTTCACTTGGTGAACATGCCTAATTCAAAAGTATACATCAGCAGGAATATTACCTCACTGATACAGATACAGATTAGCAATTAGTGCCTGTTACCTAAGTGCAACACACTTACCTCCTAAATGTTGAACATATTTACTTTGGGTGAGGTATGTTACCACAGTAAGAGCGTTCTGCTACCTTACAGGAGTCCAACGTCTAAATAAACATTGAGCATAAATGGTACCTTAAGGAACTGCAGCTTCACAAAAGTGGGAGAAAAAAGGGAAACCAATCACTCTGTGGGAGCTAATGTATTTTAAGCGTAAGGAGAAGGAAAGTTCTCAAGTGAGGAAGGAAACAGGCCTTCCAGTTGCAGTTTGATTCTAACATCCTCATTACTGGCCAGGCTGACTGGAGCAGGAATCCGGCAACATCTCGATGGCCACAGGCTTCCCATCTTGTTCTGAACAGAACACAGAACCAAGAAGGGCATGACCCACTAGATTACAGTCTCCAGCGACATTCTTGACGTAGGGTACCCTAAAACCACTGTACAGCTAAAGTACAATCCCCCTTTCTTATTTAGCATGAAGTGCAGCAAGGAAAGAAGCTTGTATTTCACAGAGAGGGCTACACTAATGTGTAAGATGTACAGGGTCAACATCTCTAGCTATTAACATAGATTTCCCCACCCAATCCTCCTTTCATTGGGGATGAGGGGGATAAGGTCAGTTCATTCCATACCAGCTGAAAGCCTACTGTGTCCCAGAGCACAGGAAATGAGTGTTGTCCTACTTGAAAATTTCCTGAGACAGATAAGTGAGTTGCTACTGGCAATTGTCTCTAGATAAAGGCTCCACATGCTGGTAGTCAGCTAGAGAAGCAGCAACCAAGCAGATAGCTTGGTTATTTCCTGTAACACTGCAAGACTGATGTTGGGTCTCCTGGTGTGAGAAGTAACTATGTTGTCCACTTAGTCCATATGGGTGCCACTATGAGGTCAAAGCCTGACCATATGGAAAAGGATTATCAAGTGACTTGAAATGCTCAGAAAATGATAAATGAATACAATGGCATGCCAAAGCCATCCATAACTGACTAATGACGGGATGATGTTCTGAGCCCTTAGCATCACCTTACCACTGCTCAGCTATGGATGGTTTCGGCATGCTATTGTGATCACATTCTTAAAGGGAGCTTTCCCAGCCCTCCTCACTAAGTAGCAGGCACATGCAGTGTGGACTGATTTGTGATCAGCATTGCTGTTTTATGCTTGCTATGGCCATATCTGTCTCATGCCAAGTGGCACACGGTATTCCTGCACTAGATTTAATGGCGCTGTAAAGCTGCCGATATTGCTGCACCCTGTTTTTACAATCAACAGGTTTAGGTCATTACATACATATGAGACTGACTTCTGGTTAGTTAGTCCAGGGTTAAAAACTCCCAAAACAATACCGATATAATACACAATAGTATAGTATCATCTCTCTTGCAGATCTACTTGTGGCTGATTTGGGTTCATTTTTTGCTGACTTCTTCACTGAATCCTTTTGTAGTTCAAGAGACAGATTACAAAACTATGTCACCTTTTATTATTAAAAGAAGCAGCAGGTGTTCAACATTCCACTGAACAGAGTGCAATCGAGACACACTGAAAATCGTACTGCATGTCATTTGGACAGCTTCTTCTCCTTTTCCTTTGCTTTCTCAATCTTCTTTTCCTGGCATCTGATCATTGTAGACATTGCTGAAAGTACCATTGAGGGAAAGGTCATTAATACCACCTATGAAATAATTCCTGTGCAAAAGGTCATTAATATTACACTGCTATCACAACTGCATTGCTTCTTTGAGCCAAAGATGGGACAAGACCAGAGCAGCTGTGATCTCTGGCCCAGGAAAGATTCTGTGGGCTGCATGCATTCATGCACTGCACAGTCTCCAAGCAGAGGACTGCTTGAAATATCTGGGGTGGAAATACGTGAGTAAGAGCAGGTTGTGGGACACTATGGAACCTAGCCAGAGGCTGCCTGAAAATAGTTAGGTCACTAGAAGAGAGGTAGAAACCAAAACAGCATTCAATTATAAAAGCGTCTGGGGATATTAAGAGTGTTAGTGGATATTCACTCCTCTGTATATCAGGTTGGCTTCACTGTGCTGAGGCCAAGGCCATCTGTGGTACTCCTCCAGGTCTCAAGTTCAGTTTTCTTTTCATAGTTGTTAAACATATGCAGTTTCTTGCATTGCTGAATGCCACACTGTCATCCAGATTTCTGAACAAGAACTGTCCTTAGGTGCCAACCTAAGCCACACTGCTGCTTTTCCTTGCTTCTCTCTGGACCGGTAATTATCACCTGAACCTAAATTCCTCTATCTACAACTTTCCTCCCTTTATCCTTCGGTTGGCTCTCGTGTGAGCGCTTGAACCTTTTGTGTGAATGTGTGAATCTTTCAATGAAACACATTTTTTAGTTTATTTTTGAATCTCTGGCTGGTTCTTTCCTATGTGACCCCATAAACATTGGTGGAAAGATCTTGTTAAGTTACTCCCCAATAACAGGCCTCCTAAGTTGAGCTACTTAATTCCCTGTTGTTATGTGAAGGTATTGACATCGCAGGTTAGACCTCTGAGTCACCAACACTTTGGGGTAACAAGATTATCAGGATTAGTTCCTATGTACTTCTAAGTGTTTCTGGTATGTTTGTGCCATTTTTAAAAAACAAATGATTATTAGTTTTATGATTCATTTACATCTCATGCTTTCCCCCAAATTAGGATTATGTTGCATGCTGCAGTGGACTATGACTCTGGAGATCAGAGTTCAAATCCCCACTTAGCCATGGAAATCCACAGGGTGACCTTGGGTGAGTCATGTTCTATCAGCCGCAGAGGAAGGGAAAGGCAAAACCCCTCTGAACTAATCCTGCAAAGAAAATCCTATGACAGGTTCACTTTACAGTCACCATAAGTCTGAAATGATTTGAAGGCACACAAAAACAAACAAGGACATTTTCGGATTACTTGAATACACAGCAGAGGTAATGTCTGAGCCTCTCACACAAAACGCTACTCCTTTGAAACCACAGTTCTGTCTCACAGTAGAGGATCACCTTCCAACTTCAGTATCTTCTTCCCTTTCTCCCCCTACCACTATAAAAGATCCACCCCAATTGCTCATCTCTCTCTCTTTAGGGCAAAATCCATCCCCAGACTCATACGCATACCCCACATTCCACATCTCTCTTCCATCTTGTCCAGCAGTACTTCCTAGTCTTTTTTGTTGGTTTCTGGATCTCTCCCCTGCTTCCTCTTTCTTAGTTCTGGGTTGCTCCCCAACCTTTCTCCAGCTCCACTCTCCTTGTGTCCTCCCACTCCATCACACCACCTTCCACTTCCATCTTTAGAGGTGACCTGGAGTGCTTCAAAGCAAAGTGCTGGCCTCCAGCTGCCTGCACTTCTTAAGAAGAACCATTTCTTAAAGAAGATGATGGCATTCTGAAGCAGTTCCAGCTACGTGTTTTTCTTTAAATAAAATTTTGAGATATATTAAAAATTGCAGGTATTAGCAAGATATTTTGCAAGTACAGAGGGAGCTGTCCATGGGAACACTACTGACCTTGGAGACAATGTTGTCTTCCTCTGGTTTTAAAGGCAATGAATGTGGGAAGACATTTGCCTTGCTTATCACAGCAGTAGTACAAGTAGTATCCAACCAACACTGCACACTCCATTCCACTGAAGCATCTGCTCTCAGCATCTTCCTCTCTCTCCTCCCCTGTCTGTAATATTCAATAATCTGCCAGCAAGGGATGATGGGAGCCTTCCCTTCCTGTAGCTGCTGTGTCTACTCAAAGTGTGCCAGAGGTGCACCAGGAGTATTTGAGTAGACTGGACAGTGGGCATCTTTCCTCTGGCCCTGTAGAAATGGGAAGCTCATTTCAAAATAACACCTCCATTTTCCAACATATCTCCAATGAGAGCTGTGTAGTAATCTGAAAAGGTTCTCACTTGATAGTTGTTTAATAAGCATATGGGAAGCTAAAGCAAGGGTAGACAACCTAGGCCCTTCAGGTGTTTTGAGCTACAACCCCCCCGCAATGCTTTGCAGTGGTCATGCTTCTGTAAATGGAGGGAATCAGATTGCCAATCTCTGTATAAAAAGGGAGAGCTACATATGTACTAAGGCCAGTAATATTAGAAGTATTCAAGCTACCTAGATCTTTACACTGTGCACGTTTACCTACCTTGGTTTTTCAACTGCAATGTTTCCACAAGGTTTTGTAGACTCTCCATCTTGTTTTGTAGCTTCCTGCATGCATTTTCATTGGCTTCTCCTGTCTGCATGGCTATGGATAAACAAACAAATAAACAGAGGGATAAAAGTCATACTCATTTGGAAGCAATGCTACTGTAGAGCCACAGACACAGAAATTGGACAGCTGAGAATTCAATTCATTATTGGTGTCACATTAATGCTTGCCACTACTGGATGCGTTGATTCAGAACATCCGCACATTTACACTTGCAAAGTTCTAACTATTTCTGGGCCATACCAGATGCAACACAAGAGCTTATCCAGGTTTATGCCTAGTGTACATGTAACCCAGGGTTGGGATTCACTTCCACATGTGCTAGGAAGGGAGTGACACCTCTTTCTCCCCCAGCAGTTTTCACATAGCTAGGTCCCAGTACCAAGCTGGGACTGGGGGGAGGGATTGCTTAAAAGCAGAGGAACACATCCCCATGTGCGCCTCTTTTTATGTACAGAAGAGATGTACTTTACATATCAATGGGGCAGACACATAGATATAATTCATACGGTTGCTTCATCATTTCTAATTTGGCCCCAAGTCTGCAGTGGGTGCCATTACTAATCAACGTATGTTTACTGCTGAACATCTATTTTAATATTACCACAACTGAAAAATAAACAAGGTCATATAAAGGCACTGTTAACAACTGTCCATGACAGACTTGTATATGAACCGATATGCACCCTGAGACTTGGTGTATCTTTGAATCTTGATAGCAGCACAGATTAGTCCGAGCTCACATTGAATCACCAAATATATTGAGAGATCATAATTTTTATTCTTGTAATTACTGCTTGTTTTCAAAGTCCAGATGACATTTTCAGGCTTTCAACCTCCTTTCTTAAGTCTTTTTGTTTCTACTAGCAAGGTGCATTTTTCCCCCCAAGACTGATACTTTCTAGTCTTCCAGACTTCTCCTTTTCATTCTCTTTAGCCCTCCTCTGTATCTTTTAAATTGGATCTGCAGTAGTCTCTCTGTGCATGGATGCACATATACACATACCAACACATGCCTGCATGACAGAGGAGAGAAGGGAAGAGAAGAGAAGAGACTGTCCATCTCACCCCACTGTTTTGCTAAACTGTGTGCAGCGAGGAGAGAGACTGTGGAAAGAGGGAAAAGGTGGTGGAGATAAGAGATTATCGGAGTTCCCTGCTTAGTTTATGATGCCACAAGACTTACTTATTGCCCACCTGGGTGGGGCAATCTCATTCAGCACCATGATTAATATGAAAGAATAGACAATGCTTTTTTTTTTAAAGAGTGTGAATATAACAATGGGAAGAAGCAGTTTAAAATGTCACTAAGATATAGCTGATTCAATCACTACTAGTTGCTGGTCTAGGAAGTATACAGACAGAGAGCTATTTCTCAAGATACTCTTACTTAGTATGCAAGAATCAGAAATATACACACTGACAGTTAGAAAAGTGCAAATATTAATATATGAACTCTAACAGGGAATTATCACTTGTGCATCTGGCAGTATGAATTCCAGGCATCATACAAAGCACAAATTCAAATACAATAAAATTCAGAAATCATATGTCAACGTGGGGAGTTTTTTTAAATTTTATTTTAAAAAAGCATGTTTGTACCTTAAGTTGAAGGTTATTAGCTATGAAAATCTAGCTGAAGGCAGGCTGAAGCTGACCCACCTAGGCTGGATCTTGTTTTCTGGGAGGCTGAAAGGGTTGGGGCCTGCAAAATAGGGTTCTAGGACTCCTGGGAGTGATAGAGGAGATGGCGAGGGAGGGAATAAGACACAGGGAAAGGAAAATGAAGGGACTTTTGTACTTTGTGTAAATTCCAGTGGATCACAGCAGTTGTTTCTTACACTTAGTTACAATATTAAAACACGGGGGGTGGGTGGAGGATGAGTCTGGATTGATACGGACATCTACATTCATCACATTTTCTAGCCCTTTTTGCATTTCTGATTATCTTAATTTTCTTTCCCAGTTCTTTATTCCCAACTGTAGTTCTGGATTACTTCTTTCTTGTCAGGTTCCTCTACAAGATTTGGCTCAGTAGAAAGGGCCCAGAGCTTGAAGAAGAAAAAGGGAGACCACACTAAAACCAGAAAGAGGTCCAGCTACAGTCTTTTATCTAATTAACCAGGTATCAGTTACTGTACTTCAAATGAAACAGTTTGAAGGACGGAATGCTTCCTTAGCATGTGTACCTGACCTTACGCTTATTGTGTATGAGCCTCACACGCCCTGGAGTCAGTTCGTCCAGGCTATTCTGGTAATTTTACTCTCTTCTGGCACTTTGCAGCTAAAGCTGCCAAGCCTCCATGACACAGCCTATGTGATGAAACATAAGCCTCCCAAGGCAACAAAACACACACACACACACACACACACACACACACACACACACACAGAGTGGGGTGGAGTGTCCGTCAGGCTCTTGCGAATTCACCAGCCTGCCAATGGTACACAAAATATTTAAAGGAACACTGAATTGTTGAAGAAGAAGGAATGATCAGAAGCTCTGGCTGAGACAATTTAAAACATGCAGACTCCTGGCCCTGAGTAACATCATCTTATCATGGGATTTTCAAGGTAAAAGGGTTCAGGAGTGATTTACTATTGCCTTCTTTTGCTCAGTACTAATTCCTTCAGAGTTAATGACAGTGACACTGCCATTATCTTTGAGAGATCCTCCACCAGCATCACCCATTCACTGCTGCTGCTACCAGTACTGCTTGGCATACCTAGCCTGGCTCCAAACTCAATCAAGGAAGCCACAGCCTTGAGTCTGCAAGAGCTGAGCAGGGCTGTTGATAAGAGAGTGATCTGTTTATGTCTTTCATAGGATAGCCATGGTTGAAGCTGATTTGATGACAATTAACAGCAATCCTGTTGGATCAACATGCTGGTGTTAACAGTCAGTTGTGCCAGCACAGTACCTGGAGTTTGAAATACCTGAGAAGGACAGTTGATGACTGAGGTTCTTGGAGATCACTCTGTTCTGCTTTGGTCAGACCCCACCTGGAATGCTATGTCCAGCTGTGAGCACCACAGTTCAGAAAGGATATTGACAAGTGGGAAGAGTCCAGAGGAGGGCAGCCAAAACGGTAGGAGGTCTGGAAATTATGCCATATGAGAAGTGGCTTAGGGAGCTAGGTATGTTTAGCCTAAAGAAGGTTAAGAGGTCATGAGATAGCTATGTTTAAATATTTGAAGGGATGTCATATGGAAGACAGAACAAGCCTGTTCTCTGTTGCTCCAGAGATTAGGATATGGAACAATAGCTTCAAACTTCAGTAAAAGAGATTCCACCAAAACATTAGGAAGAACTTCCTGACAGTAAGAGCAGTTCGACAGGAATACACTGCCTTGGATTGTGGTGGAGTCTTCTCTTTTGGAGGTTTTTAAACAGAGGTTGGATGTTCATCTGTCGGGAATGTTTTGATGGTGATTTCCTGGAAGGCAGAGAGTTCAGCTTGATGACCCTTGCGGTCTCTTCCAGTTCTACGATTCTATGATTTATAGAGCTGAAGCCAACTTGATGGAAAATAACAATCCTGGTAGAAGGCCCCAAACACCAAGAGTAAGTTAATGATTGAGGCACAACCATGACCAACCGTATTATGAAACAACGTGAAGCTGTTTCGTCCAAAAACCTGGCAATTTCCTCATCTTAAAACATTGTAATTAAACAAACAAACAAACAAACAGCAATATAATCCTTCACAAAGTTTCTTCTTGAAGGAAGAAGCAAATAATTTTAATAACTTTCTTCCCACTGCAGGAAAAGTATTTGAAAACCATACAATATTTGAAACCCATTCACAATTTGTCACTTCTTCGATGCAAAATTTGCACAGTTGTTTTGCACAGAAAACAGCAGGAGAGAGCATTTTTCTGCACAGAAAATGCTAACCAAGATGTAAATTTGGTGCAGAACAAATCTCTTATTACATCATTTTCTGCAAAGATGACAGTATTTCTATATGGAAATATTATATTCTGCACAGCAAATGCAGTTTTTTGCGTAAAACAACCATATGTGATTCCTCCCCCCCCCCGAATAAGTCCTGGTCTGTGAAGATTCTTGTTAATTCAGGATTTTTCTTATCAGGGTTTCTCAACACTCAAAAAACATCTATTTAGCCATTTTGTGAATATTTTCAAATATTCTTTCCACCCTTACAAACAAACAAGCAAGCTCCAATGCAGAACTTCATCAGTTTGAACTAGACACCACCACCCTTTCAGTTATTTTGTGGGAGGATATGGGATAATGGTCAAGAATATGGAGGATGTAAACATATTTTGCTAGTCTGTACAGTCTCAACAAAAGTAGCAGTACTGCAACTCCAAAACTTATTGTGAGA
Organism: Iguana delicatissima; assembly: GCA_948472985.1. Taxonomy (NCBI): domain Eukaryota; kingdom Metazoa; phylum Chordata; class Lepidosauria; order Squamata; family Iguanidae; genus Iguana; species Iguana delicatissima. The sequence continues at coordinate 201,804 of CAOKZL010002031.1, forward strand.
AAATGAACACCTTATTTCAACCATTTGCACGGTTTTACAGAACAGATACCCCCCCCCAAAAAAGTACACAAACAAATGTGCATATGTAAAGAGGTATCATGGACCACAATGCTACCATTCTCCTTTCCTGCTGCTTCTGTCAAATTGGGGAGGACTGCCAGCTGCAGAGATGACCAGTGGTGAGAAGAAGGGTAGCTGATCGGTTTCTCTTCAAAAGGGAAATGCAAGAGACTCAGCAGCCAGGGTGGGGTGGGAGTCAGCACAGGTATAAAAGCTGAGGCTGGAGTCAAGGAACGGGAGATGGCAGGAGGAAGTAGTTAGTGATTGCTGAATTTGTCCCAGTCTTGAAAGGCAAAGGTAGATGAATTAAGAAAGCGCCATCAATCTACCCATGAGACGGTTAGGGACCATGGGGGGTTGCAGTTGAGGAAGAATTCTTGAGTAGGTTTTCCCCTAGGGCTTGGCTTCTAACATCACAAGCCCTATTTTGCCCAGCTCCTTCACTCTCCAGAGCAGTTCTAAAGAGCTTGAGGGCAACTTCTCTCTGTAGTAGAAGGGGCCTACTTTCTAGTAAAGACCCTGCTGTCCACTCAGGAAGGAAGGTGATCCCACCAACCCTGGAAAACAGCTAGAGGTCCCTGTAGAAAGTAGTTCTCTAGGGCCTGATTCTGCACAGTCTCGCTCTCTTCCTCAGGCTTAACCACACAGACTTGAATATGAGAGAGAACCTGATTCAATCCCAATTTATCATCCTCCTGGTGCCTGTTTCTGGGGCAACCTAAAGACTACTAGTCCTGCAGGAGAGGGCTTAGAAGGCCTTGTTACTATCCTCACCCCATGGATGAACAAAGGGTGGGAAGGCTGGACTTGTTTGGGGCCAATCTGTGGAAGGGAATCTTTGGTTGTGTGCCTCTTTGATAAACCATGGAGACCAAGGGCTGGAAATTATCACAGCATAATAATTGAAAAAAAATATGTACAGTATTTACAAATATGCTTGTCAATGGAAAAGTTATACAAATTAGGATAACTGCAAAAAAGTACTGTTTATTTAACATACATCCACATAGAAAAAGTCAGTAAATGTTTGCAAATTTCAGTATTGGAAGTAAAAGAGCAAGTACTGAAATCCATTGTGGGGAAAAAGGGAAAGGAGGAAAGTGTAGGTGGGATTTGCAGAAAAGTAACAAGATCAAAACTGACAGGTTTCCACATCTAAGGCATGGGAGGAAAGGCAATGCAGTCAGCCTATATGCGCTCAGCCCCAAACATATAAAAAAGAAATTACTGTGCTTGCCTAGCTTTCAGGAGTGCTGTAGGCCCCGGTAGTGAATTTTGCCCTTCGGATATCAATAAACATATTATATTTTGCTCTTCGGATATCAGTAAACATAAACATATTATATTTTGCTGCTGGAAATGCTGCTGGCTAAGGTGGATGGGAACTGGGCTTCAGCTATGCTATAAAAATGCATTTTTATTAGTGCTCATAAGGACTACCTACACTGTGGCTGGAAAGGAAGGTTGAGCTTCAGTCTTGTTCTCCCACCCCAAGAATTTAAGCTTTGTTCCACAAAGTAGGTTTCCACAATCCTCTGGTCACATGTGATCCCTGAAGAGCAAAAGCCTCCTTTTATACTAACAGAGAAGACAGAGCAAATACATACAAACGTACATACATTCATGTGTGTGTGTGTGTGTGTGTGTATAGTTGGGAACTTCCTTCTCCCCTTTTATTTCAGGAAGTAGGGTGACTGTGGACTAACCTGTATTTCAACAATGAGAACAGACTTCTGAATTCAAAAAGTTTTATATTTTAAGACAAATTAAATGGAATGTATTTAAAGAAATAAAATAAAATCATACTTACAAGAGCCAGTGCTGAAGGAGATACCTGGTTGGAGGAAAAAAAAATTAAAATTATGGCTATATGTAAGATATACAAGTACATTCGTGGCCACTTCATCTTCCTGTGGCAAATCTTTCTGACCTTGCATAAATGTAATTCTTACACAGATATGCACAGCATGCCTGCCTCTTGAATTTTGTTTGGATCACATTTCACACAGTGGCAAATCTGACTTTATTACTTAAGGTTTATTTCTAAGTCTCGCTGTATTCATGTGTCTTACTCCTAGGTTAAGTTGTACACAAGAACGCACTGTTAATTTACACCTGGAAGCCTTTTACAACAAAATTTGATAACACATTGACACAGAAGTAGAAGTGCCACCCAGGTAAGTTTGGTCAGTAAGGCTGTGGACAGGGTCTGTTCCTCTTAATAAAATCCTGCACAGAGCCTTGATACTGAGGTACATCTATGACTGCCTTGCTTATATCAGGCATGTGAGCAAGAGCTGGCTCTGTCTTGAAGCTGAAGAAAGGCAATCTTTCATTTTATCCAATGGTTTTTTAGCTGTTTTGATTATTATTTCACACTAGGGATGCAATTCTTCAATAATCTTTTTATCAAAGGAAGCAACAAACCATTTTAGCCATTTTCTACAAAAACTACTCTATTTGAAGACTATTCACAGTTTGGGACTTGCTTTGCATAATATTCACATGAGATTTTGTTTTGTTTTTCGTGCAGAAAACAACATACTTTGTGCAGGAAAGAGTATTTACTGCACATAGAAAATGCTGCTTTCTGTGCAAAACAACCACATAAAGAAAGAACTCCTCAACAATAGCATTATCTCCACAGAAAATGTTGTTTCCTGGAACGAAAATGCTGGTTTCTGTGCGTAACAACCATGTGCAAATTGTATACAAAAAAAGTCCTCTAACTGTAAAGATTCTCATCAGTCCAGGATCATTTCCACACTACACTGTTCTAGTGCTATTACTGCACTTTCAACATCCAATGGAATCCTGGAGTTTGCAGTTTAGGGAAGGGTATTTAGAATTCTCAGCCAGAGAGCTCTTTGGCCTCAGCAAACTACAAACCCCTGAATTCCAACAGGATGTTAGTGGAATAATAGCACTATAGCAATATAGTGCGAAAATGGCCTAGGACTTTTCCCGTCAGGGTTTCTCAACACTAGAGAAACTTGGGGGGGGCGGGGGGAATATTTTCTAATCTTCTCATCTCTGCTTGGCACTTACTTTTACAGGCAGCTGAGGTTGTGGCTTCAGGGGAACTGCTCTTCTTCAGACTAGATCGACGTTCCAAAGAGGGTGCAGAAGAATACTTAAGGTCATCCAGTGGTGCAGTTAGCAATGAGTGCACGGGAGACCTATCCTTGTACCTCTCCTCTGGGGACAGTTTCTTCGAAGAGGTATAACAAGGAGTGGAACTGAAGATTGCTTGAGGGGCTAAATATAGTAAAGAGAGCACACAATTAAAAATGGTAGTTGAATAAACAATAAAAATCTTATTTAAAGAACATATTTAACAGAGCTTTGAGGAGTGGACAACAGGAGAACATCCCTATGAACTTTAATTGTCATTCCCTCTGTCCCAAGGAATCATGGGAATTGCCTTTTGGAGGGATGAGGCAGGGATTGCTAACACAGAATTCTCAGCAAACTTCAGTTCCTGGGATTTGAATTGGCCTGCAAGTTAAAATTCCCTTATGATAAATGGTTATTTTATTCTATCTGGCTGTACTGTAAAGAGAAGCAAGACAGTGAGATTCCCTCTGAACTCAACTGAAAGCATTTGTCATTTGTCTCCTTCTCGAGTTGTTGCTGTGTGCCTTCAAGATGTTTCCGACATATGACAGCCCTAAGGTGACCCTATCATGGGGTTTTCTGGGGCTGAGTGTGACATGCCTAGAGCCCCCCCAGTGGGTTTCCATGGCCAAGCAAGGAATTGAACTTGGGTCTCCAGAGTTGTAGTCCAATACTCAAACAAATGTACCACAGTGACTCTGGCTCCTTCTTACTCAGTGTATTTTCAACTGCTGCCATTCCACCTGGCTTTCCTTATGGGGAGAAGCATCCTCTATCATGTTTTCTCCTGCCATTACTGTGTCCTACAATAATCTTCTACCTGGTCATTAAACAAACAACTGATGTAATATTTGGCCCTCCAGATGCTGTGGGCAACAACTTTTATAATTCCTTACTTCATGATAAATGGGGTTGATGATACTTACAGGACAAAACACCCCAAGGTAACAGGAGGAATGATTTGGTATGCAAAACAGCATATTTTCCTTTTGTCTCTCCATTCCTTTTTTCTTGGTATTTTCTAACCATTACCCGTAATTGTAAATGTTGGAGGAAGGTAGCATATAAATGCAATTGCTTAGTAAGTTAATACTTGAAAAAACAGCCACTGGAAATTAAGTAGACATCTTATTCCATTCTTCATGTAAGTGATGGCCAAGATCCACCTAGATAATGAAATTGGATCCCACTACTTCTGCCAGAATTGGTGTTCCCCCTGCACCCCATAAACTTGTTCCAGGGAGTTTCCCAGTCCTCTGAAGCAGATTTTTAGGGTACATGAGAAGCAATGTAGTGGGTGGTGGTGGTCACTGATTCAGGCAAAAGCAGTGAGATCCTAGCCCAAAATTAATCCATGCTGATATTGTACTGAAAGCGTGAACAGTGTGTAATGCAATCAGTGGAGACTTACTGCTGGAAGGAAGAGAGAGGGTTGGATCTTCAAGGTCTGCAGTGTGCAATGTTAAAGGCTCCCTGTGTATAAAAAAAGCAAAAATTACTATTTATTGCTCAACAGCCAAGTAGAAGACCCAAATTTCATAATATAAAAGTGTGTAGACTCAACTTTGCAGCTCAGTTATTGTGCATGTAATCTATCCATAAAAATAAGCTACATACTGAAATGCAAAGGACCATCTTTCCGAACACACAAGAGCACTATAACAGATTTGCTATGGTCATAGCAATTTTAAACCTTCTTAGCTGGTTGAAAACCAGAGATCTTCTACTCTCGCCTTCTGTTTCCAAGTGAGGTTGGACAACTAGATGCTTCTCACAATGATGGCACAAAGGTTAAAAGCCTTCACTTATTTCTCTGTCTGCCGCGTCTGATACCGGGAAGTATATCTAATATATAAAAGTCAAAGTTTGTGAGTTTGTCTGTGTCAGGCAGGCAAAGACCTCATATGACCAGCTGTGAGGCGAGAAGGCCTCATATGATTGGCTGGCTGTGAAGATTCTATGAAATCCTGGGGTTTGCAGCTTAGGGAGAGACCTTTAGAATTCTCAGTCAGAGAATAGGCTGGTTGCTATGGAGACAAGGCCTAGGAGCAAGGAGGAGGAGGGCAGTGTATTCTCTCAGGAACCCAACCTTTGTATGTAAATCACTCTAAATACAGATTGTATTGGGAAATATAGGAAAAAGTTACAGGTACCAGCCAAGACACTTTGGGGAATTACAGACACAGGATCTCAAATCTTTCTAACAAGTATCACCCTATGAGAAAAAAAATCCCAGGCAACACCGAGTATATATGCCAGTTATCTATAAACACAGAAATGCTATCTTGCTGTTAAGGCTTATGGTCTTTGATAAACGTTTTTCTCTATGAATTTGTCAAAGATCAAAGATCTGTCCTGGGGAGTAGAGAAGAGGAAAAATGGTTAAGAAACTGCAGGGTTCCAGTATATAGTACACAGTACTGTCATGTTTCTTCTGGGTGGTACATCTTCTCACGATGTAAAGAAAAAGCTAATAATCAAGTAAAGAGCTCTGGCACATGTTAAGAGACCAAGAAATACAGTGTGACATAAAGTTGCTTAGGCCAAATACCACTTCTTCAGGCTGAGCTCTACAGAAGCTCTAAAGTCTGGATACTGACCAAGGAGTGTTTTGCAAAGGGCTAAGGGAGTCTATAATATGCAACACATTTCTACTTACTTATTGCACTACATTGGAATATGTATGCCTCTGGAATCACTCAGAAGTGTAACTGACACTGGCAACCACAGATTAACGGCCAGCAAAAGTTCTGTATAATCTCAAAGGCTGTAACTCTAGAATTTGTGTAGTCTGGGTCAAGGCAGACAGACAACAGGAGGCTTTGGGAAGATCAAGGTGCCCTTCCTAAAATCTTGTTAAGCCTTAAGCTAACATTGCAACATGAAACTTCCACTCAAACAAGATAAGAAGGGCCACTGTTGCTTCCATTGGCTCAGTAGTGAAATAATTCTCCAAATATTTACTCTTTGTGGAAAAGCAAACCTCTTCATAATAAGCACTGACAAATATATAATGCCAGGAAATTCAGATCAAAGACATTGATTTTCACCTGCTGAAAGCTTCTTGCCCCGTGGTAACATCTACAGGTAAATCTCTGACTGCAGCCTCCCTGTTGTGAGAGAAAGGCTGTCATTAAAACTTCCAAGGACATTCCTATAAACATGCCAGGAGAACTGCTGATTGCCGTTCTGTTTGCTTTCAAATCATCTCCGTCTTAAGGAGACCCGAAGGTGACACTATCATGGGGCTTTCAGGGGCTGAGAGTATGTGATGTGTCCAAGGTCAGCCAGTGGGTTTCTATGGCCGAGCAGGGAACTGAACCCTGGTTTACTCAGAGCAGAAAGAGTGAAAAAAGATTACATCAGCTGCCCTCTTGGGACAAAATTCATTTTTAGTAAAAAGATGTGTCAAAATATTTTTAAAAATAAAACAAAAAGGATACAAGCAGCTCAGGGGTTCTCAGAATGGACTGTGCATGATCTTTTCCCCAGGGCAATACCCTTTCTAGATAAAATTGCTCAAATACTATTGATACAAAGGTTAGAAGCAAGGCAAAAGGAGGCATGGAGTTCAGGCCGGCCACAAAGCACTTAGACAAAGATGCTTCAGAACAGATGTTGCTGAAGCCTTTTAAGTTTCCTTTTTTGCCTGAGTGATGTTGCTTCTCTGGGGAGTGGATCCAGGATCCAGGTGCTGCTTGGTCTGGGCAAGTGTCAGAGGGCTATCTCTGGAACCGTATCTGCTTTTCTGCTGGGAACAGTTTCTGCCAGATTGAAAGCATCACAACAGAGAGATATAATTAGGCACTAAAGCACAAGTGAATGATGGACAGAATTACATCTGTTGGCATACTGGATAGGAGAGTCTGAGAGCTGTAGGCCCCCCAAAGTAACTTTTCCAAGTTCAGGGGTCTCCACAGAACAGGAATTTGACAGAATAATTAATGCTTGAAGATAGAGAATATACCTTGGGAGTGACCCACAAGTCTTTACGAAACAAAGAGAGCATAAAAAATGCACAGTACCAGAAATGTGAAAAATTCATCTCACTGCTCCGCTGCCAAGCTGTACCCTAGTATTTAATCTTCAAAGGACTGGTGGTGCTTCAGTTAAATTGTCTCACCTGCTGTAGGTTTCATGTGTTCTTCTGCCAATGTATTCTCTATTTGCAAGGTCTCTGCATGGGGAAAAAAATGCAAAGCATACCAGAAGTGTTTATTTAAATTCCTGCTCTGTCCTACCCTGAACAGATAGAATCATTTGAAATAAATTGCATATGAAACAGATGTTTAGACAATAGATGAAAAGTGACGGTTAAGTCTTCATTCAAAAGAGAAAAAAGAAAGAAAGGAGCGAATTGAATCACCTAAACAAACCATGTCCCTGGGTTTTTTTTTTAAACTTTGGAAAAGCCCTAGTGCAGATTGAAGGAATCACTACAAGAGCCCCCCTGCCCCAAAATAACAGAACAAGTAGACACGGAGGCAACATTAGCTGGCCAAAGTTAAGGAGCTGAGAATTCACACTATTTTAGATCAGTCTGGAAGAACCCTCAGTTAGTGACTAGATGAGATGCCTTCAAGCACCAAGGATATAAGGTGCAAATGTGATGTGCAATTTGGCTGTCAGCTACTAAGATTATAGACTGGAATAGGGCAGGAGAAAAGAACAGCAGAAGAACTTGGGGCTTAGGAGAAAAGGAGACAGGATTTTGAGTCGGCCAAGAAAGGTTGGAAGTCTGAGGCCATGAAAAGAGGTTTGGACATGGTTCAGAAGAATGCTGGGAAAAGATCAAAGAGAAGAGGCTGGAGAAAAAGTTGGAAAGAGAAGAAGCAGAGAAGAGATATAGACAACCTACAAAGGTGAAGCTGCCTAGGTTACAAGTTCATTTGAAATAACTAGCAGACTTGCAGACCTATCACCTCCTACCACTTAGTTTGGTACTTCACCCACCCTCTTCTCCTGCCTGCTGTGAGTCCAGTTTGCAGTTCACTAGTCAATTATCCCTAAGTCAGCAAAAATGACATATACTTAAATCAACCACATCAAAGACCACAAAGCCTATCACGTTACATATGAGCTAAACGTTCTCCTTTGCTCAATGGATCATTTGCTTCTGAAACAGGACCCCTCAAATCCATACATTCACTAGATTTTAGTCATTTTAATTTTAAAGGAATTGCACTGGCTGCCCCTTATGCTTCCAGTCTGAATTCAAGATCCTGGTGATAACACTTAAGAGTCCTAAACTGCTTGGGACTTTAACAATTGGAAGAGTGTCTTTTTATATATTTCCCTGTTGAGGGACTGAAAGCAGCTAGAGCAATACATTACGTGAGAATGTGGGAGAAAGCTTTCTCTACAATGGTACACTGGTGAGGGAATGCCTTCCCCTTAGAGGCTCAATTGGCACTGAAATGCACTTCACTTTCGTACCAAGTGAAAACATGGCTTTTCATTAAATCCTAATGATTTTATTCAATTTCCACAGTTTTTAAACTGTTTTGTTATGTTTATTTAAGGCTTTTTTTTCACTATTTATATTTTAATGTTTTAATTCAAACTTGAATCAGATTGTTTAAACTGATGTTACCATACGCCACCCTGAGATCTTTTCATATAGATATTTTGAACATATAGATATCTTAAACACATAAATAAATTCCCATGTTTTCTTTCTTGAAGCCATACTGCTAGTGTTTTGTACGTCCTTACAATGTATCGATAACACCTTCTGTAACTGAGTCGGCATCACTGTCATTTTCTCTTCTTGGGAGAATTGCAGAAGGGATTTCATCAATTGTACTCCGTAATTCTTGAAGAAGTCGTTTTAAATCTCGTAAAGGATCTTCCTTTCCTGAGACAGGTCTGGATGATAGCTAAATGGAAATACAAATTGAAAAAAAAATGGAAACATTTATTTGTATTATGATGTTATTTAAATACACCCAAATAAGTGAAGAGAAAATTTGTTAAAAGTAGGGTCTGGTTCATTTCATATTTTCTAAGATGGGGAAACTGACAATGTAAGCTGAGTTTTAGTAACAAGTCAGCACATGAGGAGTGAGTAAGAACACAGTCATGGCACTCATCCATGGCATATAAAACAGACCACTGTTTCTGAAGCCTTGTCCAAATGTGGCCGCTGTGTTCAGTGATGCTTACTCACAAGTAAATTTCCACAGGACTCCCCACTGATCTTTCTATAGCAAAAATATGTACCTTTAGTCTAAAAAGAAACTAGCACCTCAACGACAGATTTTTTTTAAAAAAAAATCGTACACCTTAATTTGAGATGAAAAATGGAGTAACTACTAACAAACTTGGAAATGAAAACAGTTCTTGTTTTAAAAAAAAATATCCAAAAAAGAGACATATTTTCTGGAACTGTAGTATATTATTAAAATTTATTTAGGAATGTTTCCTGCCACTAAACTTTGTAACAGCTTTACAGTTGTTTTTATGTTATAGAAGAGATATTTACCAGAGAGACGTGGCCTGCAAAGGCTTGGGATGTCGGAGCACTAGACGAGTGGGAGTGTGGCAAGGTGGAATGTCGCTGCTTCATCGAAGAGGATCCCAGTGTGTATCCTGGTCCCTGCAACTCCTGCAAACGAAAGCACATTGGAGCAAGGAGCAAACACCATCAGATGGATCCATAATACGTTGGAAAGCCAAGCTCCAAGAGTTTTCATCAGTGGCTATGTCTCGGACTGGAAGGAGGTCTCAAGTGGAGTGCCCTAGGTTTTCGTCCTGGGGCTGATTTCAATATTTTTATGAATGATTTAGATGATGGGGTGGAGAGAATCCCTATCAAATTTGCAAATGATACAGAACAGGGAGAGGTGGGTAACACATTGGAAGGTGGGAAAAAGGACCCTGATAAATTAGAAATCTGAGTGGAAATTAATAAAATAAAATTCAACAGAGACAAAAACAAGATAAAAAGGTTACGAAAGCAAGACTTGGGAGAGACTTGGTTCAGCAGTACTACACGGGAAAAGGACTTTGGAATTATTGTTGGTCATAAACTGAACATGACCCAGCCGTGTGATTCTGCAGCAAAGAAGGTAAATGCCTGCAGAAACAGAAGCTTGCATTAATAAAAACATAGTTTCGAAGTAAAGGGAAGTAATGGAATCCCAGTATATTCTGCACTGGACAGGCCTCATCTGGAGTATTGTGTTCAGATCTGGGCGCCTCATTTTAAGAAGGATATAGACAAGCTGGAGCAACAAGGGCAACAAGGATGATAAAAGGTATAAAGGAAAAAACACATGAGAGAGATTGAAGTTGCTGGGCAAGTTCAGCTTAGTGAAGAAAAGACTGGGGGATGACACAATTCCACTCTTTAAATACCTCAAGGGCCACCACAGAGAGGAAGGTGTTGACTTGTTCTTTTCTGCCTCAGAGGATAGAACTAGGTCTAATGGTTTTAAGTTGCAGGAAGATAGATTCTGATTGAACATTAAAAAGAACTTCTGGACCGTGAAAGTCGCTTGGCAATGAAACCAACTGCCCAGAGAGGTAGGTGAGGTCTTCTTCTCTGGAAGTCTTCAGTAAGAGGCTGGACAGCTACCTGCTGGGGATGTTCTAGCTGGAGATGCAGCACTGAGCAGGGAGTTAGACCTCATGACCCGTAGGGCCCCTCCCAACTTTATGATTCCATGATTCTAGTCTAACCTGAATAAAAGAACTCAGAAAGGAAGGCAAAGGAAGAGATGCCGGAGCTCTTCTTCGTTATACGAGCTAACTTTAAAATGTAAAATAGCTATCCAGTATTAATTATAAGCTGCTTAACAGAGATTGCAACACAGGTAGTAGGCCCTGTAACATAGTCAGATGCTTGTATCTATGCAGAAATAAGAAAATGTAGCTACAGGAAGGGTAGTGTAAGTTTTATTAAGCACTGATTTTTATTGGTAAGAAACTAGAATTAGAAAGGAGCAACTTAAACCAAGAAGAGGGACTGAAGTACTCTTTTTTTTTGACTCGTTAAGAAAGAACAATGAAGAATAAGAAACGAAGAAAGGGAACTAGGAGGAGATGGAAGGCTACTCAGCACCGATAAATATCTGAACAATTTAAACTCAATGGTAGACAAACAGGAACTGAGGCAGAGTAGCTTTGGTGAGCAGGAGCTAATATGGAAGAGGAGAGGGGAGGAGTTACTGCCAAAACTACTCAGCTCTAGAAAATTTCCATGTGTCTCTCTGCAGACATAGAATCTTCAATTGGGTGAGGCACAGAGACCCAAAGTAGTAGTAAAAGTGTCAGGAGAGACAGGACAGGAGACACAGTGTAATCCCTCCAAAGTACTTCTGGTATATTTGGGAACAAGGTCCACAACAATTAGCTGACAAGAGTCATGCCTCAGAAACGGAATAGAATTCCATTTTCTGGACTAGAAAAATGCCTTATTTTGTACATGAAATTTATTTATATTAAAGAAAATGGGTATGTTTCCAGTGTACTTCAGACTTACTTTTACATCCAAAGTGTGCTGAAGCCTGACGCGCATGGCTTCCTGTTCCTGCCGCTGCATAATGCACTGGCATTCTGCAAACTGCATAGAAGCCTGTGTGGGGCAATGTTAAAGATCATTAAGTTTTATGAGAGAACTTTGATCTGAGCACCATCAGTAATATCTCAGAAACTTTAACTTTGGGAGAATTTTACTTTGTAATGTTTACCACTTTAAAATTCCACTGAATTCAGTAGATAGTTAAATTTGGTTGGTTTATGCTTGGTGTATTAACTGGCATTTAATCCAATCAAACCCACCCTCTATCTAATGAGAAAGCCAATTCTAGAAAGAAGAAGATGGGCTGAATAGATGGACTAATACATACCTTATCCAGAGCTGCTTCCATGGTAGCAAGTTTTTCTTTCAAGCGTTTATCCTGTGACTTTAGAATTTCCAGCTCTTCTGCCATTTTGGTGTTTAAAGCAGCCATACAGCTAAGTTCCTGGCTTAGCTTATTTCTTTCTTCTTTCAGATAATGCTTCTCCTACACAGATGAAATGAAAAAACTAAAATAGGGCTGATATTAAATCCTTCAAGAATTCAAATTCTTAAGATTTTAATTTCAAAAACAAAACTTCTAACAATAATTTGATGAAACAAGATCAGTGTGTGAACCTATGACCCCTATTTTTATGGCACAAAACATAAAAATTTGTGTCTGAACACATGTTTGATAGATTCTGTATTGCAAGTGATATGAGAACTGGTGGTCCTCAGTTTTTCATTCAGCAAACTTACCTGAGGAAACTGATTAAGAAATTAACAACTTTCAAATAGATGATTTTAAAGTTTGCTAATTTCCTTGCAAGAATTATTTTAACATTTACAAGCTCTGTTTCAAACTGTTTCATTTTCTTTCTTATCTTTAACCAATAGAATGTACTTTACATGTGTTTCCCACAGTCTGTGAAGTGTAGCAATACTGATTTGGTTTGCTCATCACACTAATTTGGTTTGCTCATCATAATTTACTGTTAAAAGAATGTCTGTATCAAGGCTCAGGCCTTCTCTGTTACTACCATGAAAAGGAGATTGAAAACTCCCATTTTAGTTTTAGACAAATCCATTTAGTGTTATGGCTGAATATTAAACTGTGATTAAGGTTAACTATGTTCCATTAAAACAAATCAGCTTCAAAGATTATAGTTTAAAGCCGGTCTTTCTCCAGTAAATAGTCAAAATCCATTATTTTGTCCAGGTTTGGACGAAATAGTGATGTGTGTTTAATCTAAAAGAGAAGCAAAAGTTCTTGAATTCCTCCTCTCAGCTACATTGATTATATTTGAACTAATCCACTGTGTTAGGCAAAGCTGGGATTTTCCGGTCTGGAAGAGAAAATAACTTGACAGCTATTTAATAATACAAAAGATCCGTCCTAAAACAAAACTATATGCCAGGTTCAGAGCATTGTTGAAAATCTCTAACTGAGTTGAGTAAATTTATATTTTTCAGCAAAAGCATAGGGCAGACATGAGACAGATTTACAACAATAACCCTTTTTTCAGTATTGTTTTGCCAATACAGAATTTGTCCTGGCCATTTCACTATAATAGACAGCTCTAAAATAAATATTTTAGCAGTTTTGACCTTAGTTGCAGTGGTCATTGCTTCCTCCAAGAACTTAATCTTGCTCTGCAAAGCATCTATCTGACCTCGCTTGGCTGTGATTTGCTTCTGCATCCCCATTGCAACTTTCATAGCTATAAAAGAATACAATTGCAATACATTAGTGCCACCGTACTCTGACAACAATGTTCAAGAAGCTCTCTGTAGATATTATGCCCTGTTTCATTACAGACATGCCCTGAGGCTTCTTGTTCTGGCCAAAATGGGATTCTTCAAGAGTTCTGAAATAAGAACTGGCAGCCCAACTTTCTGAGATGACTGTCACGCCACTCTGGTCTTCTCTTGAAAACGTTCTAGGAACTGTCCGCAGCATGAAGACAGGAGTTACTTTTTAAAAGCACGAGTGCTTCCAGATGGGAGAGAGAGAGAGGGGGAAAAAAGCACTCTGCACACTTTGCATAGTTAAGATAAGTGACAGTCCTCCTTCATACCAAAAAAAAGGAAGGGAAAAGGGAAAGTTGGCACTTAAACAAACTGGTCCTAATGCTCAACTAATGTAATATTGCTAAAACACTTTAGTTCTTTAACTACAACTCCTGATTAACACTAACCTTGTTCAGCATGTGAGCTAGTGGTGGGATTGCTTTTGAGTCCGGAGCGAGAATAAATTCCACTGCTAAGTCACACCTGAGTAAACAATCCCACCTACATTGTGCCCCCTGCAGTGTTTTTAACATGGAACCATTGATCCTGATCATCCCTAGCTATAAGGCATATCAGCTCCAGCTTTGTCGCTTTATAATTCTACACTGAATGTTCAGTTCTAACTCATTAACGTCCATGTGAAAATCTGTATTAAAACATGAAATGAAGAAATAAAACGGTAAGCCTTACAGCAGAAAATCTGCAGCCTGCCAATCAGCTCCAGCAGACTCAGGAAGAAAGTAAGAAAAGGTTGCTTACCTGTAACTGTGGTTCTTCGAGTGGTCATCTGTGCCCTTACACACTAGGAGCTTTCGCGCATGCGCGGTACCGTTCGGAAAATTCTAGAGCTTAGTAGCTTGGCAGGAACCCCTCCCCCCATGTATCCACTGAGCATGCTCAGCCCGCCGAGCAACGGTCTCTCCTCAGTTCTATAAGTCCGCCGAAAAGGGGACCTGAGAGTGAGGGGACGGTGGGGCGGGTGTGTGTAAGGGCACAGATGACCACTCGAAGAACCACAGTTACAGGTAAGCAACCTGTTCTTCTTCTTCGTGGTCTCTGTGCCTTACACACTAGGAGATTTTGTAGCTTACCAGAAGGACGGTGGGTCAGGTCCCTAGAGTACGGGGGCCAGCACCGCTCGTCCAAACCGGGCATCCCTCCTGGACCGACAGTCCAGCCGATAGCGGCAGATGAAAGTCGAGGGCCTGGACCAGGTCGCCACTCGACAAAGTTCATGAAGGTCCACGCCTCGCAAGAGGGCTGCTAAGGATGCCACAGCTCTGGTGGAGTGCGGCCGAAGCAAGTCAGGAGGAGGCTGCTTGGCCATTTCATAAGCAAGCAGAATTGTCTGGGCCACCCACTTGGAGAATCTTTGGGTGGACACCTTGCGGCCCCTGCGACGATGACCATGGCAGACGAACAGGTGAGGGGTCTGCCTGTAGGCCGCAGTCCTTTGAATGTAAAAGGCCAAGGCCCTTCGAACGTCCAGGGTATGCAAAGACCTCTCCAGAGGGGTCGTCGGGTTAGGATAGAAGGTAGGAAGGATGATATCCTGGTTAAGGTGGAAATGAGAGACGACCTTCGGGAGGAAAGAAATGTCCGGGCGGAGAACCACCTTATCCCGGTGGAAAACCAGGAAGGGGTCGTCAACGCATAGTGCTGTCAGTTCTTGGCACGCCTGGCAGAGGTGACAGCCACCAGGAAAGCGGTCTTGAGAGTCAAGAGCCTATCGTCAGCAGTGGCCATAGGCTCAAAGGGTGGTCTCGTAAGTTGAGAGAGTACCAGAAATAGGGACCAGGGAGGCAACGACGGCGATACTGGCAGGTATAGATGATGGAGTCCCTTCAGGAACTGTTTCATCGTGGCATCCCGGAAGAGCGCTGCCGAAGAAGAGCCTCGGGGTTGGTAAGCCACAATGGCAGACAGTTACACCTTCAACGAGGAAAACGAGAGACCCTCTTGTTTCAAGTAAAGCAGGAAGCGGAGCACGGTACCGAGAGCAACTGGCGATACCGTGTCTCCTCGCTCCTCCGCAAAAGTCACAAACTGCCACCACTTGCAGGCATAGCTGCGGCGGGTCGATTCCTTTCTGGCCGCGGTAAGGACGTCCTGGACAGCGGGATCGTCTAGGGCTGTATCCTCCACGCGTGGAGGTCCAGGACAAGCAGGTCGGGATGGAGAACGCCGGAATGAGACAGCAGGTTGGGCGTTGTTGGAAACCTGAGCGCCCGTCCCCGAGAGGCCTCGAGCAGCGGGGCGAACCAATGCTGCCTCGGCCAGTACGGGGCGACGAGTATGGCGTCGGCTCGATCCGCCAGGATCTTGGCTACCACCCTGCCCAGCAGGGGGAACGGTGGGAAGAGGTACAAGAGACCCTCTGTCCATCGGTACTGGAACGCATCGCCGAGGGAGTTCGGTCCCCGGCTGGCTCTCGAACAGTACCGGTGACACTTAGCGTTCGACACCGTGGGGAAGAGATCGATGTCGGGATCGCCCCAGCGGCACCGTATCAAGCGGAACGCTTCCTCCGAGAGGGACCACTCGTGGTTGGTAGAAGTGTCCCTGCTCAGGGCGTCTGCTGTCGTATTGTCCTGCCCTGCCAGGTGGACGGCAACAGGGTGGACTCGGAGGGACACGCACCAGTCCCAGAGTTGAAGGGCGATGGTCAGGAGCGTGGTAGAATGGGTCCCTCCTTGTCTGTTGACATAGCACACCGCGGTGGTGTTGTCGGTCAGGATCAGTACCGCCTGCCCCGCAACCAGATTGCGGAACGCTCTCAGAGCTTTCCCGATGGGTAGGAGCTCAAGAGCGTTTATGTGGAGAGCGGTCTCGTCGCCAGTCCATCGGCCTCGGACTCTGAGGTCGTCGCAATGCGCTCCCCATCCGAAGAGGGAGGCGTCGGTTGTGATTGTGAACCGAGGGGTGTGATAATGGGGCTTCCCATTATCTAGGCTTATCAAAGGGAGACACTTCTCTCTTCAGGTAAACCAAGGGTTAATGAGATGTTAGGATTACATCAAGGGTCACAGGGTGAGAGTTCACCAACCAAAAGGAAAGGGTCAGCATCACAGGTCACAAGCTGAGAATTGACCAACCAAAAGGAAAGAGGCGGGCATCTTGGAGATGCTTCCAGATCCTTCCAAGGAAGAAAATAGTGATAATGGGGCTTCCCATTATCTAGGCTTATCAAAGAGAGACACTTCTCTCTTCTGGTAAACCAAGGGTTAATGAGATGTTAGGATTACATCAAGGGTCACAGGGTGAGAGTTCACCAACCAAAAGGAAAGGGTCAGCATCAAAGGTCACAAGGTGAGAATTTACCAACCAAAAGGAAAGAGGCGGGCATCTTGGAGATGCTTCCAGATCCTTCCAAGGAGGAAAATAAAACTTCTGAGAGGCCATGTGGCCAGAGAGACACAGAGAGACACAGATACAGAGAGAGCCAGAGAGAGCGCTGGGCCAGTGGAGCTGGCAGCATGCCGTGTCTCCTGGACCCCTCTCTCCTCCTTTAGACCATCTACGCCTATAACCTAATTGTGAGTAACTAGAAATAAGTAGTTAGTCGCGTTAGGGCTAATGTTGTTATTTTGGGAATTGGCTGATCTTAAGAATGTATCTGTGCTGTTATATCTGTTTTGTAAATTCTTGTAACTAAGTGTTCCTGGGAGAGGGGGTCTCCCAAGTATGATATTGTTTATTTGCATGCCTTGATTAAAACACTTTTATAAACCTCCGTTTCTCTCCATTTCCACGCCAGGGTTGGCACACGCTACATAGGACCTCTCACTCAGGGGAAGGGGGAGGTGGAAGTTCCTTATGCTTAGAGATTAGGCAGAGTCCCTCCTGTTCTGTCTAAGTAATTCTTAATTCAGGGGGGTGGTGGCAGCATACTTGAGAGAGTTGGGGAGATTGCCAGTCGTTGCATGCGTGGAAATCAGCTTTGGAAGGCTGGCGAGAACCCTAGTAAAACACTGGGAGGAAATTTCCAGTTTTGCAAAGGTGGAAGTCCAATAAGAGACTGGAAATAAACCTACAGTGTCACAAGGGGTCAGTCGTGTGAATGGCATCCCGGACAGGAGATGACGGTACGAGAGCCACCAGAGCAGAGAGCGACGGACGGGTGTCGGCAGTCGAAGTAGTAGGCGCTGGTTGTCTCGGAGCGGGTTGAAAGCTCTGACAAACCAGTGTTGTAGGGGGCGCGCTCGCAGCCTCGACAAGTATATAATGGCCGTGGTGGAGGCCACGTAACACAGAAGCTGCTGTATTCTCCTCGCCAATACCGAAGGGGCATTGAGGACAGCCGCAGCAGATCGGCGGAGGGTACGAGCCCGCTCCAGGGGCAGGTAGGCCCTGGCCGAGACCAAGTCCAGGGTGGCTCCGATGAAGTCCAACACTCTTGCCGGTTTGAGGTGAGACTTCTTCGGGTTGACCCGAAGACCCAGGCGGGTCAGGAGAGACAACGTTCGATGAATGTCCGAGTACAGTTTGGTCTTGCAGGATGCTACCAGCAGCCAATCGTCTAGGTAGGGGAAGACGGTGATGCCCTTCGTCCGCAGGTGGGAGACCACAGGGGCCATGCACTTCGTGAACACCCTCGGTGCGGTGGAGAGGCCGAATGGCGGCACCCGGTACTGGTAGGAGGTGCCGTCGATGGCGAACCAAAGGTATCGTCTGTGCTGTGGATGGATGGAAATGTGGAAATAAGCATCCCGCAGGTCGGTTGAAGCGAACCAGTCTCCCCGGCGGCAGAAGGGTAGGATCGTCCACAAGGTGACCGTCTTGAACCTCCTGGGGCAGATGTATTCGTTTACCCCTCGGAGATCCAAAATAGGTCGCAGGGTCCCGTCCAACTTCGGTACTGTAAAGTACCGAGAGTGAGAAGCTGGTGGTAGTGGCCGAGGGCGGGACCGGCTCGATCGCTCCCTTCTGGAGGAGGGGCTGGATCTCTTCCAGCAGAGCCGGGCTGGCCTGGGCGGAGTAGAAAATGCCTCGAGGTGGAATACTTGCGAACTCGATGGCGTAACCAAGCCGAACAATGGTGAGCACCCAAAAGTCCGACGTGATCGATCGCCACGAGTCGAGGTATTTGGTCAGCATGAGATGGTTGATGAGGGCTGATGGTAGGCAGAAGGTAGGCTGAGGTAGGGTCCTGCAAATCACATCAAAATCAGGATTAGGATGCCGATGAAGACTTTTTAGAAGCCGTCTGTCGGCCCCGTGCAGGACGTCTGGAGGAGGATGTGGCGGGAGTCCGAGAGAACCCGGACCTGGGCAAGCGAGGTCGGAAGCTCGCAGAGGACGAAAGAGCGGCACGTAGGCCGCGGACCACGGTGGGTCTGCGGAGGCTGACGGATCCCCATCTTTTTGGCTGTTAGACGGACCTTCACGATGTGGTCCATCGCCTCATCCGTCAACGCATCGAGGAGACCCTTACCATCGAAAGAGAGGTCCTCGATGCGCTTCCGGGTGTCCTCCTGGAGGCCTGAGGATCGTAGCCAGGCATATCTCCGGAGGGCTACAGAGCCGACCATGACTCGCGACGCCACCTCCACAGAGTGTCTCGAAGAGATGATCTGCTGGTTTGCGAGCGCTACCGCTTCATTGTAGAATTGGTTAGCGCTTGCCCTATTTTCCTCCAGAACAGTGGAGAGAATGGGGCAACCTTCTCTAGGAGACTGCGGAGGTAGGCGGCCATGCAAGCCTGGGCGTTAGACACTCTCGCCACCAAGGAGGAGGCAGAATAGAACCTCCTACTAAAGGTGTCCAAGCGATGCCCCTCCTTGTCCGGTGGTGTCGTGTGGGGTCTGGAACCGCCCTTAGTTTGCACCGATTCGACTACCACTGAGTTGGGCTGAGAATGATTAAACAGGAACTCAGCATCTTCCTTCTGGGTGCGGTAAAGCTGTTCCAGCCTGTGTGGTATTGGCTGGGCTGAAGACGGCTGAGGCCAAGGGTGTTTGAGAGCCTCCATCAAGGCGGGCAGGAACGGTAGCGGGGTTGCCGCAGGAGGGCGGGTATCCACGTAGTGGAAAACCGGATCCTGCATCGCCAGGGCCGGGTCCGCCACCTTCAGGCCCAGGGTCTTCGACATCCAGAGGAGAATGTCCGAGAACTGTCGGACATCCTCAGGAGCCGACTCAGGAACTGGATCGCCGAACGCCAAGGGAGGGGACTCGTGTGAGGCCGGTGTAGAGTCTTTAGAGTCCGTCTGCAAATCGTAATCCTGGGAGGACGCCGTGGAGGACCTGTAAGGAGAACGGTCTGAGCGTTGTTCAGGCGAACGGGCACGAGACGGTACCGGCAGCGATACCGTCTTCGGAGCCGCAGACTGCACAGCAGTCGGCGGAGGAACCAGCGAAGGCACCGGGTGCGGAAGCGCTTGAGTGGTACTAGCGACCGCAGAAGGAGCAGGCTGGGCGGAGACAGCCTCAGACGTCGGATGGGACACTATAGACGTCACCCGTGGAGGTGGAGAAATCGGCCGGTGACGAGGGGAAGGCTCTCGGGACTGTCGACATAGAGGCACTTGTCTCGGGGAGTGCGATGGGGCACGCTCACGGCGCGGGTGAGGTTCAGCTCCCCTGGAAGGCAATCTGGAGCGGCGATACGGGGACCAGCGGCCGGCATCAGGGTGGTAACGGTCCCAGTAAAAGAGGGAGTATGACCTGTACGAGCCAGGATACTCCCTCCAGACATGTTCCTGGCCATATCTCAAGGCGTAAGAGGCCGAGGAATAAGGCAAATCCCGGAGTGGACGAGACCATCCTGGATAGTCCTCCCGATGTCTTGGGGGGATCGCCTATATTCACGGTGGTCCCGTCAGTCGTCAGGGGCGTGGTGCTCAAATTCCCGATGGTGTGGGGAGGGATGCACTGTCCCACGCTCCAAATAGCCCGGGCGGTCCCGATACTCGGGGAAGAGCTGCCGGTGATGTGAGGAAGAGCACCGATCCGGCGAAATGCTTCTACCAGCAGAGCCTCGAGATGTATGCGAGGTCTGGGGAGCAGGTGGACTATCCTCCAAGCGGGCCGCCAGAACAGGGCGTCCGGTCGGGGACGTCCCCTTCCTCCAAAAGCGGTGGCTCTGAGAGAGTCGGGGAGGCCACCGGATCATCCACATCAGATACCTCAAAGCTTGATTGAGGTTCTGGGACATCACCGGGGTCGACCGTTGGCTGGGTCGAGGTGGAAGGAGGAGTAAGGACAGGTGGTCTAGCCGGAGACCCACGCTTGTCCTTCTTCTTCTCCCTTTCCTTCTCCGATTCCGAAGTCGCCGGGCGCTTACGCTGGGTGGCAGTAAGTGTCTTGGAAGGCCTAGCGCCCTGCGAGCCCGCAGGGGCCTCTGTAGTAGACACCGAGGAGGAGCCCGCCGAGGTCTTCGGTATCCTCAGTAGCTTATGCACCAGTACCGCGCCCGGTAATGTAGGTGCGGCGGGATCGGAAGACGCCAAAGTCCCCGGGAGTGCGGTCGTGGGTCGGGTCTTTGCCATCTTCGACTGGCTCCTTAGTGGGGCAGGGTCCTGAGGAGATAAAGACTGCTCCCAACAGAAAGACTTGAGGCGTGCCAGCCGGTTCCTCAGAGTCTGCGAGGTGAAGTCCTTACAAATGGGGCAGACTCTGATGTTATGCGCCTCGCCCAGACAAAGTAGACACTCGCTATGCCCGTCAGAAGTAGTGACCTTGCGACCACACGTTTTACAAGGTTTGAAAAGGGTAAACATAGAAGTCCAAGGACAGGTTGAAGATAACGAAGAGATGACGACGAAGACGAGGAGGGGGGGTTAGCAAGTCAGGGTCGGAGTTCCAAGAAAAGAGGAACAAGCACCGAAATATCGAAAACCAGTCCAAAATCCATAAGAGTAGTCGAAATATCCAAAAACTGAGTCGAAAACCAGAAAGACTTGCAATAAAAGGCCAAAGAAGAAACGCTCTAAGCTCAGAACCTCCGTACGTGAAGGCGGACGAGAAGAACTGAGGAGAGGCCGTTGGTCGGCGGGCTGAGCATGCTCAGTGGATACATGGGGGGAGGGGTTCCCGCCAAGCTACTAAGCTCTAGAACAGTGGTTCTCAACCTTCCTAATGCCGTGACCCCTTGCTACTGTTCCTCATGTTGTGGTGACCCCCAACCATAAAATTATTTTCGTTGCTACTTTATAACTGTAACTAACTTTATAACTAACTGTAACTGTAACTTTATAACTGTAATTTTGGTACTGTTAGTTATAGCTACTGTAACTGTAACTATAACTTTATAACTGTAACTTTGCTACTGTTATAGTTATAGTTACTGTAACTGTAACTATAACTTTAAAACTGTAATTTTGCTACTGTTATGAATCGTAATGTAAATATCTGATATGCAGGATGTATTTTCGTTGTTACAAATTGAAGATAATTAAAGCATAGTGATTAATAAAAAAGGATATGTAATTATATATTGTGAAATATTTATTTATGGGTAACAGGCTTAATATATCAACAGAAAACTACATTTCTACATTTTGCAACAGTATGCGTAAAAAGCCAACATCAGTGCGAAGGTTGAGCTTGCTTGCTTCTCACCAGATCAGAAATTCTCGGGGCAGTCTTTGCAAGAGCACAACGAAGATCATTTCCACAAGTCTACTCCTATATTTAGACTTGATAACCAACAAGCTTGAAAACCCTATTTCACAAAGATATGTTGTTGGAAATGGAAGAAGAAGGCGCAACACAGTCTCAGATAGAACAGGATATGACTGAAAACACTTGATCCAGAATTTTGAAACTGGTATTGTAGAGAAATCAGTTCTCGCTGCATCGCTGTTAATAAGTTCAACGAACTCCTCTTGTGCTGTCTCAGGAACATCTTCAACTTTGACTGTGAATGGGCTTCTGGCAAGTGCAAATGGGGTGTCAGGTAGATTTGGAAAGTACGATGAAATTTCCTCTGCAAGCATGTGCAAGTGTTCTTTCACAGAAATCATCATCGGAATCCTTTTGTCTGGTTCAATGTCATGTTCCTCAAAGAAAGCAGATAAAGTAGGCAACATGTAAGTTTTTCTTTCATCCAATTTTTTTTGCCAAAGCTGAAGTTTCATTTGGAATGATCGGATCTTTTCAGACAAATCAAGGCATGTTGCATTTGGTCCTTGCAGTGATAAATTTAACTCATTGAAGATGGTAAAGATGTCAACCAAGTAAGCTATTTTCTGCAGTTCACTTTTATCACTGAAAAGTGCTTCGAACTGCGGTCTTGCTTTCTGATTAAAAAATGTTTTGAATTCATCACGAAGCTCAAAAACACGTTTTAAAACTTTTCCTCTTGACAACCATCTCACTTCAGTGTGAAATAGCAGAGTATTGTTCGGTGCATCCAACTCGTCGCACAGTTGCGAAAACAGCCGACTGTTTAAAGCGCTCGCCTTTATGAAATTTACAGAACTTATGACGCTTTTCATTACTTCTTGTAACTCTTGTGGTAGCGTCTTCGTTGCCAATATTTGCCGATGAAACATACAGTGAGTTCCAATGACTTTTGGTGACTCATTCAGTACCAAATGTTGAAATCCAGATCGACATCCTAGCATGGCTGGAGCACCATCTGTGCAAACACCACAAACATTTTCCCAAGAGATCTCCTGCTCTTCCAGAAATGAACCAACTGTGTCAAATACATCACGTGCAGTAGTTGTCTTTTAAAGAGGTTTGCAAAAAGGAAACTCATCTTTAAATTCGCCATCATTAACATACCTCACGTAAACCAGTAACTGTGAACAGTTTGCAACGTCTGTAGATTCATTAAGCTGGATACTAAATATTGGAAGCGGAGCAGAAATGGAAACGAAATGGCTTCTCACAGAAGCCTCACACATGTCAGGTTTTTATAGTCACCCAGCTAGGCCAAACTTAAAGGAAACTGGCACCTTTAAAAGGAGTAAGAACCATTGTACAGAATTTAATTGATTCCTACAGTTTAGGAAAAATAAAAAACAAGAGAAGAACAATTATCACAGGCCATGCTACCTTTCTGGGGATTGAAAAAACATATGGTAGTTCCTAAAGATTCAGAGACCAACTTCTTGCCTCAGATAAGGAAGCGTACAGAAAATATAACTGTTTTAATCATAGAGGCCATGCTACAAATAAATATAAAAGACTGCCCACTGAAGGGGGATGGCAAAGAGATAAGGGTAAAGCACTAACCTGGAATTCTGCAAAATGCAAACAATTGGTACACGCTGGAAAATATAGGGACCCAAAATCCAGGAGCATGATACAGGTGAAGGAAGAGCCAAGGCTGAGAGAGAGAAGATGACCATATGTGAAGGAAGAAAGATAGGTTTTGCTTCAATGTGTTCAGGCTTGTTCCTGCTTCCACTCACACCCTCCCCCCGCAACTGAGTTCTTAAGTCTGCTGTCTGCAGCTGTGTTTGACTGGATTTCTTTGCCAGGCTTGGCGCCAACATTACCAACAGTGGGGGGAGAGCTAGGTTCCCCCTTCCCCATTTCCAACCCGGGTGGTGATGGTGATGGCAACAGAAGAAGAATCCCAGCCCTGCATCCTCCTCCTTCCTTCCTCTGCTTCTGTGTCATCACACATCATGGCGAAGGAGGCAGCGGCTGGCCGGCTCCCGCTCCGGAGGCCCCTCAAGCCAGGGAGCAGCTCCAGCAGGCCATGCAGCCCCACGCTCGCCTCCCCCGCCCCACCCTGCCTGGGTCTCTCGGCTGCCGAGCCGCTCCCAGGGCCGCCTGAGAGCAGTGAGCCCGGCAACACTGCCTCCTGCCCCCCGCTGCCGCCCAGTTCCCTCTACCTTCGCCCAGGGATGCCCCCGCTGCCCCCCGCTACCTGCGCTCTTGGCGGCGGCGGGGAAGGCAGTGGCTGGCCAGCTCCCACTCCGGAAGCCCCTCAAGCCAGGGAGCGGCTCCGGCAGGCGAAGCAGCCCCACGCTCGCCTCCCCCCCCCCGCCCGGGTCTCTCGGCTGCCGAGCCGCTCCCATCCCAGGACTGCCTGAGAGCACAAACTCTGAGCCCGGCAGCACTGCCTCCCGCCCCCTGCCGCTGCCCAGTTCCCTCTGCCTTTGCCCAGGAACAGCCCCACGGGGAGCCCTCTCGCCAGCCAGCTGCCTCCCCGTTACCTGCGCCTGTGGCGGCGGCGCAGAAGCCGGTGGCTGGCTGGCGAGAGCGCCGTCTCCTGCCCCCCGCCACCTCAATGCTGGCTCCTACCTGCAGCCACCCAGTCCCCCTCCACCTTCCACCCGGTTCCACTCGGTCCGCCCCACGTCGCCACGCTGCCCGCCCCGGAGTCGCTGGGAAGCACAGCCTCTACCTACCTCACAGCCACTCGTCCCCCAGTGTCTGTGCTTCGCTCCAGGAGGAGAAAGAGGAAGGAGTGAGCGCAAGAGCCCACGTGGGCCGTCCACTCCTCCCCTTCTTCCTCGCCCACCCCGCCTGCCAGCTCCACAGGGAGGGTGGAGGAGGAAAGGATGGCGCCAAGGAGGAGGTGGTCAAAGTGAGAAAGCCCTCTGGCGGCGGCGAGGGGGAGCAGCGACCCCGTGAAAGGGTCATGCGACCCCCCTGGGGTCGTGACTCCCAGATTGAGAACCGCTGCTCTAGAATTTTCCGAATGGTACCACGCATGCGCAAAAGCTCCTAGTGTGTAAGGCACAGAGACCAACAAAGAACTATTTATTCGTTACTTGGGACTTCTCAGAACCTTCCTCTAAAGTAACCTCATTGGTGCTACTTATTGAGTGCTTAATGTCAAATCAGGTATTTATTACTAGTGATAAATTAAGTGGATTGACCAGAAAATCATGCTTAAGACTAGAGCTCAAACAGTTTGGGCCCAGAAAGGGCATGCATAAGCAAATGAAACTTTTTGAGTTTGACCCAAAGTGAAATAAAACAGGTTTACAATCTCCATTCCTCACATTGGGAAGAAAAGAAAACAGTTCTACAAAAAAAAAATAACACTTCCACCATTACCGTGGCCATCAGACCCCTCCATAGTTTTTAAGGTTGCCCTAGTTTGCTCCAGTTCAATCTGTGCAGATTTCAGCTGCAACTTCAGTTGGTTCACAGTAGCTTCCATCTCTTCATTTTTTTCTTGGAAATCACTCTTTATAACTTCAGATTCTTCTGCAAGACAACAAAGTTTGAATTAAGTCACTGTGAATGCACGTGAGAAAACTTAGTAAGAAATCAATGCAGATATCTCAGGGATCAGCTGGGGAGAAATACTTATTAGAAGTTTCAGAGGAAGAGAGGTAAGACAGACCCAGATTACAAAGGAGGGTATGCTGGATGAGGGATTTGTGGGGGGGGGTCAGTCAAATATGTCTGCAAACCATCAGGTTAGGGACCAATGTTCTAGGATTACTCTCTTTATGTCTTACCTGCTCCTCTTTATTCTCATGCAGCCTTCTGTCACTGAAAAGCCGCATCTTCCTCTATCTTAACTCTTTTCTCTCCTAGTGAATATAGTGGTTTCCTTAAGGCTCACCTGTCTATCTGCGCTACTGTTTGATTTTGATTTTGCATTATGCCCTGCCTTTCTTTCTACAAGGCAGAACAATTACTTAACAGCATCAGCAAAGAAGGATTAACAACCTGCAAGGGCAGCAAGCTCAATGCGACTGACTTTTACTTCATTAACAAGCTCTTCTCTTTCCAATTTCATCTCTTTCAGTGCTCGGAGCCTCTCAGAGCTTGTGTTCATCAATTTCACCCTCTCCAATTCCATCTCACTCAGGTTGGCCTCCAGTTCACGGATCTGGCAGTCTTTCTTGTCCTGCAAAATCTAGACAAAACAAACTAATTGCTATATTTCATGGCTGTGATAGTCTGGCCCTGAGATCCCATAACTAATACCGAAGTTCTTTTCATAAAAAAGCATTAATATTCCCTACCCTGGAGTCCAGCAAAACATTCACACCTTAAGTTCTTGGATTTCCAGTTTCTTGTCATTGACCTCTTTCAAAAGCTGAGATTTTTCCACCTCCATCGCACCAGCTGCCCGGCTATGCTGGCCTATAATTTGGGTCATATTCTCAACTTGCTTCCGTAGGATCTCAACCACCTTCTCCTTCTCCATCAGCTGCACTTTCAAGGATTCACACTCCGATTGCACACTTCGTAGGTGATCACCTTCACTCTTCAGTTGCTGGAGCTCCTGCAGTTTGCTATCCACTCGTCCGCGGAGCTTCTGGATTTCTTCATTGGTCATCTCAATCACTCTTTCCTTCTCTTGCAGGCATGATGTCAGCTCAGCCACTTGCCTCTCTGCTGCCTCTAAGCTTATCTTCTTTTCCGTCAGTTCTTCTACAACTTTGCGGAGCATTTCTTTGGTTGACTCCTGCTGGGCAGTCATGGAAGCCACCTTCTCTATGCTTTCATTCTTTTCTTTAATGGCAGACATCTGGAGAGCAAAAAAAATTCCTATCTGCTTTCACTCATCAAGGAGTGTTATACAAATGTAAGTAAAATTAATGTGAGGGGAGAGTCTATCTTGAGCAAGACGAGAGGTGGAGCCAGGTCAGCATCCCTCCACTTACCCAAGAGCTTCAGATCGGATGTACAGCCTTGATGCTTTTATCCATTATCTCGTTCAATGAACTCTTTTTATCTGGAAGCTTACTAATCACTTGATCAAACTGTGCCACCTCTAATTTACTCACCTATGTCCAGCCAACAATTTCCTTTAAATAGGGAAGCATGTGGGAATTATGTGCATCTGACAGACTTACCAGTTCTCTGTGATAGGGTAAAATCCCTATCATTTGAAAAAAAATTGAAACAGTTGTATCCAGATAAACAGTTATATCCAGAAATGCTTTGCATTTCTGTGTCAACCCATCTTTCCAATAACCTGCATATACTTCCAATAACCTGCATATACTTCCTTCATAGTTCTATGATACTCAACTCAAGCCTAATAATCTGAAACAAATTTTTCATCTACATATCTTCAATTTATGTTCCATTCCAGCCTTTCAGTGGCTGGAATGGAACAGAAATAGAAGATATGTAGATGAAAAATTTGTTTCAGTTTTATTAGGCTTGAGTTGAGTATATCATAGAACTATGAAGTTCTATGATATACTCAACTGAGACAGAAAAGTTTTACAGTGTCTCCAAAACACATATGAGCTTCAAAGAGGAAGGAAATTCTTTAAGTGTGGATCAGGCACCAAAACTACCTCTTTATATGCTCTCATGATACAATTTATCTAAACAAAAGCACTATGAAGAGAGACCAGGTTCAGAGAAGTAATGACTGAATTAACCAAGGTGAATCAGTGAGATTTGTAGCTGCACAGGGATTTGAATCCAGCTCCCCAGTACTAGTTAAACATGTTAAGCACTGCATCACACTTGGACTACACTTCACAGGTCAGCTCAAGCAGACGCTGCTCCATTGCTATGTTCTATGCTTTTCTTTACAGTCATGAGAGTTAATATTTGTTCAAGACAAAAGCTGAACTGGCCAGACCCATGCTAAATGATGGCATATTCAGGTTCAGACCAGAGTTTCTGATTTCTCTGCCATTAAATTCACATACACACCCCACTTTTGCTTTACCATAAAGCAACAATGCCATCAACAGGCAGCTGAAGAAACAACCACAGATTGTTCTCGAACAGCTTCCCGTTAGCCCCACACATGGCATACCAGTTTCACAGAGGGATCCTCTGCTCTTGCCTCATCCACTTCCAATTACAGCAATCAGGTTTTTAAAAAGCATCCATTTGGTTTTTTAAAAAGTTTAATTGCTGCATGAAGGATGGGGAGCCTATAGAGAATTCTATCAAGCCCACAGGATGATAGTTTTCCCAATGTTACTATAAAAAGTAAGTCCTTTGCCTCCAGATACATACATACATACATACATTTACACTTTAAAAAGCATCCTTAATGAAGAGAAGCTTGAGAACAAAACGTGCTATGAAATCCTCAGTGTGTATTTCTCCCTTAGGCAGTTCTCAGCTTTGACTGTCACTCCTGACCTGTCGTTCCATTTGTTCCTGGCACTCCATCTTCATGGTCTTCACTACAGAATCCATGCGCTGCAGTTCCATGTTCTTGTTGTCCAGTTCCCTCCGCAAATGGTCAATGGTAATGCTGCTGCCTGTGTCTCGATCCCAAAGCCGTTTGTTCTGTTCTTTTTCTAGATTGAGCTCCATATCCTTCTTGTGCAGTTCAGACTGTGAAGCAAACATGAGAGATTGGACTTACCGTGAAGGTTCATTCTAGGATGGCAGGAGAGGGAATCCACAACGACTGAGTTAATCCCACATGTCCACCATATGGTTTTTAAAAAGTAAGGAAACTTCACAGCCATCATTATTAAATTACTCATACTGTGGCAGCACAGCCAAAATAAGCCGTATGCTTAAAGAATCTAAATAGGCACCTCTAGCTCAAATTAGACATAGAATATAGTTTGCACTCATCTTATCAAAATGTCTTGCAGGGACGCAAAGTTTTCTTATGCTGCCTAGAGACAGACACTGCTGAGCTAATAATATCTTAACAGAGCTTGGAAGTAATGTGTTATAATGTAAATGCATTAACTCTATTAAGTTATCTTCAGCCCTAACAACTGCCAAAGACCATTGTTCTCCCACTTTGACATACCCTGAGGGCCTAAGCACCAAACTTGGCAATGAGGAAGGGGGCTCTAATATTAGTTGTTGCAAGGAATGTACTTCTCTTGAAAATTGGGTCTCTGCTCTCTCTTTCTTTAAATCAAAATGCAAGCCATGCAGGGCACTCAGCTTCTCTAAAAGGCTAGCAGTACATTGGAAAAGTTCCTCAAAGTGCTAATGGTATCCCTTCTGAGAGTAATCAAAACAGCTATAGCACTAGAGTGCTCTTGTGCCCCAGTATTACATCTTAGGCACTCCCAGAAGACTTCCTGATGTACTACTGGCCTTTTGGAAAAGCCAGTGTGGGATTTTTGGACTGAAGAAAAACTAGAAAGAAAGATCCATTTATTGGCGTGCTGGCTGCAGTAATAGTTGGGTTCTGGGGGCATCCCCTAGGAATGGTTTATAACATAAAAAGCAGAAGAAATACAAATGAACTCAGAAGACCAGCTTTCAAATCCATGCTTGGCCATGGAAACCCACTGGCTGGCCTTGGGCAAGTCACACACTTCGCCCCAGAGGAAGGCAAGGGTGAACCTCTCTGAACAAATCTTGCCAAGAAAAGTCCATGAGAGGTTTGCCTTAGGACCACTGTAAATCAGAAATGGCTTGAAGGAGCACAACAACAAACAACATAACTGCCTTGAACCCAGAACCAAAAAAAATACAGGATATTTATACTACTGCTGCTGCTACTGTAACTAATAACAATAATTTTCTTTTCAATTCCTACCTTTAGCTGCTGGACCTGATCATCTATTACTACTGTTACTAATAACAATCATTTTCTTTTCAATTCCTACCTTCAATTGTTGAACCTGATCATCTAAGTTTCCAGTTTCTTGGCTATACTGATCCCTTTCACTCTGAGCCTCAACCATTTCAGACTGAACCAGATGCAGCTGTTTCTCAAGATCTTCTATCTACAATATTGACACAAAGACACATTAACAATTACAGAGTCTTACAGCAATTATCCTGCTCAGAAGAGCAGGGCAGTGTGAATGTGGCAAGAACAGGAACACAGTACGAACGAGACAGAAGTCAGCCTCCTGTGAATCTCACAATTTTTTGTTTTGTGTGAGTACACAACGATTTTAGTCTTTAGATTTTGAGGACACATTTGGCAGCATGTGGTACATGTCTGCTGAAATGCTAGAAAACAAAAGGGGCCAAAAAGGATTCACAAGATCTGTTTAAGAGCATTGGTTTAGGCGCCTTCATTATTTTCTGGTCTTCTCAATGACAGAGAAAACCAGAATTACATTAAATAGTAAAAATCAATGAATTATATAAAATACGAAATTTGCTCGGTCACCAGAATTTATACTCCTAATTATATTTGGAGAATCTTGCTTCTTTCTGTACAGAATCTGAATTGCCTACTTTTAAAAGACTATACAGCTCAAGGAAAGTGACTAGAAACAATTCCCACCATCTTAAAGTAACACTACAATCTACATTAAATGCACACCATGTAGAGGAAAACAATTTATTCTGGAGTATTCATCATTATTGCAGTGTTCAACGAGGAGCTCAAGATGCACACAACATAACGGTAGTTTGGGTCAATGTAACTTTTGCGCTCACTTTGTCCTGAGACATTCTCCTTGATTCTCGCAACTCAGAACGTAACTGAGATACAGTGCTTTCCAGCTGACTGATCTGGCGCATGTACAATGAATTCTGGTTTCTTGCTTGTTCTCTAAGAAATACAGCAGAAAAAAGAGAGAGAGAAAATGAAATTTTGATACACTTAGGAATGCACAGTAGTTCAAACAACATACTGTTGTTATGGCATTGCTACCATACAATGCAGGGACAGCCACTAACTGAAGGAGTTTGAGAAATTCAGCGAGCAGCTATCCATCAGCAGCATTGGCAACAAAACCTAAATGGAAGGTCCGTGTTCCAAAGCCGGTTTGTTGACTGACACAAACATGAAAAAGGATATGGATTTCTTGCTCTCTTTGTACACCTCACTGAAAAATGTGGCTAACTACTATCAGAAAGAAAATGTGCTAGAAAACCAGGGCTCTTCCTACATTTAAGCAGGAAATGAAATAAATAAAATTATGAATGAAAGAAGAAATGAATGTATGGAATAAATATAACAGATTTACTGTTATCCACAATAGACCACACACAAAATACTAAGGGAGACTGGTTTATTGGTAACAAGCAGTATGCACACTTGCGCAACTGAAGTATTCAGAAACTATATACCAAGGCAGAAAAATTTAGTGATGTGTTTGAACCTATTCTCCTGACTAATCTTTCCTCTAATAATATAAGAGTTGGAAACCAGGGCCTGAAGCTACTGATGGATCCAAGTTGAAACTGTAATACTTAAAAACCAACAAGTTTTATTTGCAGAAGCGTTTGTACACTGCAACCCACTTCACAAGACACAATCCAGCCTTACTAGAGAAGCAGCAAATCCTGATCACTCTGAGCACCAATGCTACATTTTTCCTGGCAAATTTCTGATTACTTTAGCTCCTGCTTAAATAAGGAGCCAAAGTGGGGTGATGGGCATCATTTTTCTTCTCAGTAAGCCATAATGCCCAGTATGAATGCAGCCAGTGGGTTAGGACAGAACAGAAAAAAAATACTTCCAAATACCAAGAAGTTTCCATTATTTTGGAGGCAGCAGAGAACTTGGAAGTACCAGCCCTAGAAAAGGCTATGAAAGGAATCTGTATGATCTATCTGGTAAAGTGTAAGACCAGGCACAGCCCACAGCTTATTGTGAGTGTGTCACAGAATATCTCCTACTTCTTGGTTTATGATAGGAAGGCAAGTGGGATTTATGCTGGGAAGGTAAGAATGTCCCAGATTTCTAATTCCAAAAAGTTAATTAATCCTGATGAAATCACAGCCCTTACTGATGCACTCAGTCAAAGTGTGTATATTTAAGTAGGTGGCTAAGTGCTTTAGTAAACTTTCAGTGATGTACTTGCAGAAAAGTAAGACTGAGAAACATACTGAACAATTTCCAGCTGGCTTTGGATATTACTTGCATGGCTGCGGGAAGCATTAGCATTTTCACTCAGTGCTTCCAATTCCCGTTCCTGTTCACTGATCAGCCTCTCAATACTGTGATTAAAAAACAAAGAGAGACATCATTAATTACATCAATGATCTATTTGTACAGGAGTAAGTGCTGAACATCTACACTTAAACATTTGATACTAATGGATTTATTTATTTTAATGCATGGTATGGTCATTAAGGCTTTGGTTTGACTTTTCCTTTATTGGAGGGAGAAATGGAGCAGAAACTTGTTAGTTTCCCAACTAGGGTTGAATTTTAAGTTCTCAACCCCCGAGAAACTTATGTGGAGAAAAAAATGGCATGTCAAAAATTCCTGCAAATTGTGAGAACTTTCTTTGTTTTTGTTATCCCTCGTACAACATAAACCATGAAGTTTCTGAGAACTGCATGAGTTTGAGAAACTTTAGCTTTGCAATCAAAACCTACACTCACAGTCCTTTTTACTATATGCAGAAAACAGCTTCCTGAGGAGAGGGGAACCACTCCCCCACTTCCATTGTTTTTCACTATATTCTTTGGGAAATCGTAGACAACGCAAAACTAAATTGCACACTATACTCCTTTGCAAACAACATGGCGAAGCATTCCATGTTGTACCTACTGCCTTTTCCAGTTTGAAAATTGTACAACCCAACTGTTATACAACAGGAAAAGAAACTTGAGCCAACTGAACCTGCAGCCACATGTGATTTTGTTGTGCAGCATTATGAATTTTGCATTGTTTTGTTGTGAAATATTTTCACTGTACAATATTGTTGTTTCCTACATAAAAAACAGCAACGTTCCATAGCAAAAATGTTGTGCAAAATTAACAATGTTGCACAACAAAAAGCCATGTGGTTTTGTTGCACAACACTGCTGATTTTGTGCCATTTTTTTGTTGTGCAACATTGGTGTCTGCTACATAACAAAGAAATCTTGCATAAAATGCCCTTCCGGCCGAATGGCAGAGGTCAGCGGCAGCTCGGATTGAAGCTGCGCAATGGCGCGGCTCTGAGCTGCCTCCCGTTGGAGTCCAGCCGCCTCTTTTGGCACCCTGAGGTGGCCAACCACCTCCTCGGTACAGGGGGGTGCGGAAGTGGTCCGACGGGGACCCCATAACTGGTGCGTAGTTCTGTTCTGCCCAGATGGGAGAGCAGCAGCAACCAGGGGGTCGAAGGACCATGACGGATCCAGCAGGACACTGCTGCCGTGGCACAAGCACCGCCGAATGGCTTTTTAAAAAGAAGATACAATGAAACAACGAAAGAAATAAAACTTTGACCTGTCTTGTTCCCCACTTTTGAGAAAACCACAGCAAGAATGGTTTGCTACGAGGTGCAGGAGTGGCAGAGAAAAGACCCAGAGAAGCAAAGCTAGCAGCATGAGTTTGACTTCGGGGCTGTAAGAACTGAGAGATTTCTTAAAGGGGCAGCTTACACTGAGGGAAAGAGATCGGTAAGATGTGGAGGACCGGGCTGTATGTTCCTTTAAATTTTCTGCAGAGTTTAAATTCTTCCTGACTCTTA
The DNA here is from genome assembly GCA_948472985.1 of Iguana delicatissima. NCBI lineage: Eukaryota > Metazoa > Chordata > Lepidosauria > Squamata > Iguanidae > Iguana > Iguana delicatissima. The sequence goes on from CAOKZL010002031.1 coordinate 235,472, forward strand.
AATATTTTAAACTGGATTAATAAGACTATTTATAAAACTGGATTTTCTAATAATTAATACAATCAACACAATTCAGATGGCGGAGGAAAGAGTTTGGACTGGGCTAATCTAAATGAACCTGGTGTGAGTTTTGAGCTTCAGGACCAGGATCGAGGAGTTTTGAAACTATGATGACACGAGAGTACGTTCCATGAGAGTACGTTCCTGCTTCTGTCTTTCTGATCTTTGTCTGTTGGTGTGAATACATGACTGGGTCGTGAATAAAACCTGGAATTGGAGGCTACAAAAGTGAACACCCCCTCAGAATGAGTGATTTTGGATGCAGGGGAGAGCAGTAGAGTGAAATGGAAAAGAAAAGGATGAATAGCGGCTCCACTTATGGCGGCGAGGCAACTGGGAACTCTAAAGCGACAATAAGCATACGCTGAAATATATTAAACATTTGAGATGGGTTCTGGGTTGTTGTATCAGAAATGTGTGGGGAAGCAAAGTAAAACAATTAATATGGGGTAAAAAAGGTTGTATAGGATGAAAATGTGCATTAGTTCAATGGGATTTTTAAACAGGGAACAATCTGATTGGGGAGTCTATGCTGGGCATTTGTAACCCCACCCCAGATGGCAGGGCGGTTCGGAACTTAAAGCGACAATAAGAGTACAGAAATAGATCCGAAAAGGGTTCTGAACCATAGTCCTGCCATTGGGTTTGGGAAAGAGCAAAGTATTAGAGAAAATAACTGGAGTTTTTTTGGGGGGGGGTTCTGGCTGTTGTTTATGAGCTGTGTTTTGACTCCCTGGATATTATGACTACGGATCAGCGACAGAAGGTCACCGGCAAAAAAACAGACTCTCTCCCTGTTTGGCTACCTGGAAGTAAAGCGACGATGTGATGACGGAAAATTTTCAACTGAACTCTGGGTAGCTGGGTGGAGGAGGGAGGGAAAGGTATGAAAGGAAAACCGGGAAATAGAGAAAACAGGAATGGAAGATAGAATGTTTTTTTGGGGGTAGATGACATATAGAGATGAATCTAAAATAACTTATGCAGCAAATATGGGCAAAGGGGGGTTACAGAATAGATATGTGTTTGTGTTTAATAAGATATTTGAAAGGGGTGAAAAATGATGGGGACTCAGTTTTGGTTGCAGCCCCGCGTCTGGGAGGGGAAGGCTCAGAACTCCTAAGCGACTTAATAAGAGTACATAAAAACATTTTGAGGAGAGTTCTGGGCTAAGCTCTCATTGCTGGACGCAGGGTGGAAGAGTGGATTTGGATCCCTTGAGAGGTTTCGGATATAAACTGGAGACAGAGGAGGAAATTGGTTCGCAGCTTTATTTCCCCCCATCCAGGTGGGTGAATCGGCCTGAACTCTTAAGCGACGATAAGCGACGGAGAAACAACAAATAATGGGTTTGGCCGGGGGATCCCATGGGGGCGGGGAAGAGGAGATAAGATGTGTGGTCCTGATTGAAATGAAGTAGAAGGTATTTTAATAGAATGTATTATAAAATAAAATAAAAAAATCTTTGTTAAACAAATTAGAATATGATAAAGATAAGGATAGAAAAAGCGAGGAAGAGGTAAACAGTAAATCAGCTCAGATTGTGGGTAATATAGTATTTTATTGTAAAGGTAAATAGGAGAGGAAGAAGGCAGGCCAGAATCGGGTACTAACTGGGAGTCTATCAGTGGACTGGACTCATAAAGGGGTGATGAATGTCAATTACGTAACATTTATATATCAGGGAAAGGCGTGTGAGAAGCTAGCTCTAGCAGGGGAACAACAATGTAATGTGGTACGGGAACGATACTGTGTGGGCTTCAGGGGGTGGGGACCGAGACAGGAATGGAAGAGCATAAACAATTCATGTTAAAATTCAATTTGAAATTGTGGTTTTATAGTTGGAAATTTAATAAAATTATTATTTAAAAAAAAATCTTGCATAAAATATACACGTGGCTGCCATAGGGTACCGTCCTGGGCCCAGTACTACTCAATATCTTTATCAGTGACTTGGATGAAGGAATAGAGAGAGTGCTGATCAAATTTGCAGATGATACCAAATTGGGAGGGGTTGCTAATACCCAAGAAGACAGGATCAAAATTCAAAATGACCTTGACAGATCGAAGAGCTGGGCCAAGGCTAGCAAAGTGAATTTCAACAGAGAAAAATGTAAGGTCCTTCACCTAGGCAGAAAAACTGAAATGCACAAATATAGGATGCAAGACACCTGACTGGACAACAGTATGTGTGAAAGGGATCTAGGAATCTTAGTAGACCACAAGCTGAACCTGAGTCAGCAGTGGGATGTGGCAGCCAAGAAAGGCAATGCAATCCTTGGTTGCATCAATAGGAGTATGGTGTCTAGATCAGGGAATGTAATAGTACCACTCTATTTTGCTTTGGTCAGACCTCATCTGGAATACTGTGTCCAGTTCTGGGCACCTCAACTCAAGAAGGATATTGACAAGCTGGAACGTGTCCAGAGGAGAGCGATCAAAATGGTGGAGGATCTGGAAGCCATGCCCTATGAGGAGCGGCTTAGGGAGCTGAGTATGTTTAGTCTGCAGAAGAGAAGGGGGGACATGATAGCCATGTTTAAATATTTGAAAGGATGTCATATCTAAGAGGGAACAGGCTTGTTTTCTACTGCTCCAGAAACTAGGACAAGGAGCAAAGGATTCAAACTACAGGAAAAGAGCTGTCCAGCAGTAGAATATGCTGCCTCGGAGTGTGGTGGTGTCTTCTTCTTCTTCAGAGGTTTTTAAACAGAGGCTGGATGGCCATCTGTTGGAAGTGCTTTGATGTATACTCCTGACTAGCAGGGCATTGGACTAGATGGCCCTGTGGTCTCTTCTAACTCTATGATTCTCTCATTCTACAATAGAGTATTTTTTTTTCACTGATGGAACAGTCTATACTCCAGCTTCTTTGGACTGTTTTCAAGACTGTTTGCCAGGGACTTTTAACTGTTTTGATAGAGGTTAACAGTCCTGCTACCAGTTAGTAAAAAATGCACCATCACTCATCTGCGTGTTTTTAGAGGAACTTTTTGAATTTGCTTGTCATTTCAGTTTGTTTTGCTTAATTGGTACAGAGTACTGTCCGCCTTTATCTATTTTGAGGTGATTTTTATGTGTTACTAATTTTTCGTGGGTATAGCTTACATTTTATGTACGTGGATCTTCTTGATGTATACTGTGTATTTTTGACATTTTTTATAGCTATTTTTTGTATTGGCTATCAATATTGTTATTATTTCAGTTTATCACTACATTCTATTACAAGCTAATATCAATAGTTCAATTGTTTATGTATCTATTGTGAGCTGTTTTGCTTTGCTTTGTGCATCTTAGGCTGGGACTCTTCCCTTTTCTTTTTGTTGATAGTCTATATTCTAAACAGTTCAAATATATTTAAAATACAAAAATAGAGATCATACTTGTCATGATGCTGTTGAAGCAAAATTTCAGTTTTGGACTGGGACTCTTTCTTCGTTAGTTCCAGTTGTTCTTCCAGCTGTTATTAATAAAGTGACACAAATTATAGCTGTGAACAATTATTCTTACATGAAAGCAGCATGGAAAGCCAAAAGTGCCCCATGGGACACATGTAATTCACAGGGACCCCAACACAGATCACGCTGCCTCCTTAATTTTATTATTAAAACTAAGTATTTTACTAAAAAAGCAACCCTACACTTTCTGCAGGGGCACTGGAAGACAATGTTATCACATTGTTTTAGGCTAGGAGAGCTCAAACCAGAACTGACATCTGTTTACTTCTTGCTTGGGACAAAGGCCACTCTTGAGACTAAAACAAGCCAGGGGCCCCTCAAAATGTCATGAAAGTGTCCCTTGCAGCCCTGAGCTAATTTTTTTAATTGTTCATTTTTTTCCTCAAAATGATTACAAAAATTATGAGGGAGGGTGGTTAAGAGGAGGTGCAATCATCCAGGCCTAGTGGGGTGGGCATGTGTCTCCAGCCCTGGGATAGTTGTCCATCCCTGTTGTAAAAGACTGAAGGCACTATAGCCTGGTTATGGCATGTGGATGTTAACCCTACAGTGAGGAGAAATTGAGTTTGCTTGTTTAGAATTGTTACAAACATACCAACAGGTATTTTGGTATTTCTAGGTATTTTGGTCTACATTAATTTACAGAATTCAGAAGTGTTACCTTTTCTGTACTACAACTCCCAGAATCCTTCAATCTCCCAAAAGAGGTGGGGGGAACATCCCTAAGAGTATCAGTTTACATCACAGAAAGGTCAAGACAGATAGACATTTTGCATCATTCATACTATCGAACCCTATTACTATTTCCTTCTCTGAGGCATTCTTGACTCTTCAGAGCTAAGCGTTATTGTACTTCTAAAAAAGGGAAGCACCGAAGTGTGTTGGTTGAAGGAAGAAGGGCATCAGCCTCTCACTGCTGACCAGACATAGTTCTGAATCTACCCCAGAACTAAGTCTTAACTGAGAAGCCACAGCATTTGGGGGAAAGGGACACTCAGAGGCATGTCCTATGAACACATGAAATTTGCTTATACTGAGACAGGCCATTCACTTATCTAACTCAGCTATCTAATCTCAGAGGCCCTCCAAGTTTTCTGATACACATCCTTCCTGACTCTGCAACCCAAGCTGCTTCAAATGGAGATGCTGGTGATGGAACATGGGACCTTTGCAATGCAGAGGCCTACTATCACACTGCCATCTCTTATTCAAGCTCTGTCTACTCAAGGAAGCATCCAGCACAAGTTCATCTCAAGATACTGACTGCCATAAAGACTGTAGCCACTGATCATTTTGACTAAAATGCATTTTGTGCATCTGCTAGAATTGTCCCAAAGCCATTAGTAAGAGTGTGCAGAGTTTCTCATAGCCTTTGTTATTTCCAGTAAACCATCAGCCATTCAGACTAGGCTCTGAATCTGTAGACACTCCCCTGAAAACAGATGCATTTGGCAGCAATCATGGAAAGCAAGACCATTGTAAGATGATAACATGAAGTACCAAGAGCATTTTAAAAGAAATTGCATCGTATCAATTTATACTGAAATGCCCCACTTTTTGAGTTGCTTTGAACATATTAAGTTCAACACAAAACTTGGCCTTGTGAATTTATTTTTTATGTGTAAGCAACACCTCCTGGACTGTATGGGGGCATGGAGTCGAGATCAGATCTACAAGAAGCAGGGGGGTTGCAACTGGGAGCTACGATTCAAGATATGACTGATGTTTCGTCCCTACACAAAGAGTAGTTTGGGGAATTTCTGTGGGACTATGACAATTAGCAGTTGCTACTTAAAGTAAAATAAATACAGTACACACACACACAGTGAAACTATGTAATGTTAAGTATGACAAGCTTCTCTGAAAAAGGGAGTCATTTTTTCTAAACAGTTGTTGTCAATAGCCATACATTCATTTCATAGCATTAATACTTTTTATTATTTTTTTTAAAAGTTGGTTTATCAGTCTTTTTTCCCCCCAGATATTTTTATTAGTTGTATAACCCACTAATGTCACTGTTACCCAATGCAGGCAAAAGTTTCTGAGGAAAACAGTGTGGTGCTGTGTCAGCAGATGCACCTTTTTTAAATGGAAGTCCCATCTTTCTTGTGGGATGCAATGGTGTAAGACCACAGCACAGTTAGATCATCCTGCTGCTATTGTTTCTTTTTACCTTGATCGTGCTAGCATTTGAGGTAACTGTTTGGAACCAGAATGAAATGTAGAAACCTGGAACTGTATTTCTTGTTTCCTGACACACACCTACTGTCCACCTCTCCCCAGCAATCATATACTTCTCTCTCTCTTGACCTAATGCTGCTATCTGTCACCTTCCATTCCAAGCGAACTGCCAAAGTGGTGAGAGACTGGAGGCAGGCAACTGGAGCTTTAAAAAGGCACAGAACATGTTGTTTGCGGCATATATACTCATCCTATTGCCTGACACAAAGGTTTGCCAAACACTTCTGTGCAGAGACAAAAGTGGAATTAAAGAATAGCATGTGTGCATGCATATATGCAGTGGCAACAGTGCTTTCATCTGACCACTTTTAATAGAGTAATGGATTGCCTATATTCCAGAGTATTGGAAGAGATTAACTTTGTGGTACTTTCCGATCCTGTTGAGTTGGATCCAGGATCTGTCTTTTGCTGGCAGACGACTCCCATTCCACATCCAGCTTTACAGGAACCAAAGTGTCCCAGTTTTGACAGAAGGGTTGCTGTCTACAGATCTGGTCTGGCCTCAAGCCCGTTTAAAAGCAGAGTTCAGTACAATCTTGTTGACGCTTAAACCCATGCGCTCTCAAAAAGAGCAAGGGGTTTTACTAATGATACTGGCCATCAAATGAAACAATGACAGCAAGCAACTGCTCTGGTTAGATTTACTATTGTTACCTGAAAAGATCATCACAAGATAGATATCCAGGGTAAAACTGACCACAACATGTGGGCCAGTATTGTCCTCACACTACATGATCAGTCTGTCAGTGTGATTCTAACCACACCATCTGTTCTCTGTTTCCCTGTGTCTCTCACACACACATACTACAAACATACTGCTGAGTCTTATGCAATCCTTAACACTCTGAGCAAGTTGAATGGAAGGACACTTACTGAGGCAATCTTTCCTCGGAGGCGCAACACCTCAGCTTCTAGATCTCGCAGGACTTTGTTAAAAGCAGTGGGAAGATTGCAGATGTGGAGATTGGCAATGCTCTCATGTTCATAGACCTTCTTGCCCAAGTTCTCTTCATACTTCACTAGGACATTCCGGAGTTCCTGGAACGCATCTTCATGACCCTGTACCATTTTCTTCAGGTGCTCTGTTTGATTGTTGGCTTCCTTCAGCATTTCTTCCTGAAGCTGACTGGCTGTTTGCAGTTCATTAATTGTAATCTTCATCTGGCAGTTGAGATCCTCTTGGGTTTGGGACTCCTTTCGTCTGTTTATCAGAAACGAAAGCAGCCAATAAGAAATTCAGGAGTCTCAGAAAACTCTCAGTCTATGTTTTAATTTCTTCATTCTTCATAGGTTTATTTTTGTGCTACACATACAAGTGCTTGGGAAATCACATTTTTTGGACAGTGCCTCCCAAAATTGTCCAGGCACTGATTGGGTGGTTCTGTGAGCTGCAGTGCACAAAAACTTTTCAAACCCCTAGATCATACATTAAGTGACAGTATGGCAAGTGGCTGAGTGCTGGACTGTGAATCTAGAGACCAGAATTTAAATCCATGCTCAGCCATGAAAACCTACTGGGTGACCCGGTGTGAGTCACGCTCTCTCAGCCTCAGAGGAAGGAAAAGGCAAGCCCCCCAACAAAGCTTGCCAAGAAAACTCTGCAACAGGTTCACCTTAGGGTTAACACAAGTTGGAAGCAAGTTGAAAGCACACAGCAACAAAGACTTGCTCTTCTTTGAATGTTGGTGGCTTGGATCAGCAATCCACATTAGAATCATTGAGCTGGAACTCCAACTCCCTGACCAGTGCAGGGTCCCCAGCATAAGTATCCCCAGCAGGTAGCTGTCCACCCTCAAAGAACACGAAAGACACTGCAGACTGATCCAGCCAGGAAAATCAGCGGTAGCAGAACATGTTATAAACCAACGTGGACACAGAATGCTTTTTGAAAACACAGAAATTCTGGACCATTCTGACAAGTACTAGTCAAGACTACACAGAGAGGCCACTGAAATCCACCAACACATGGACAATTTCAACAGGAAAGAAGAAACTCAGAAAGTAAACAAAATTTGGCTACCAGTACTGAAGAACACTAAAATCAAGACTCAAAAATATGCCAATGAACACCACCCAGACTCTGGAGGCCCCTCTACAGGGAACAATACAATGGATTGCTAATGTACTTAACACACTGGTATGCATATCCCCTGACTAACAATACCACCCTGGGGGATATCCTATTTAACAATAGGCCAACTGTACAAATTGCTCCCTCCCATCCGAGGAGACTACACAAGTATATATACTCTGTTTCACTTCCATGCCACCAGATTCTCTGAAGGTACCAGCCACAGATGCAGGTGAAACGTCAGGAGAAAATACTAATAGAACACGGCCTCAAAACCTGGAAACCCACAATAACCTATGTCCACCCTCTTTTTGAAGACATCCAAAGAAAGAGACCTCATCACTACTTTAGGCAACTGTTTCCACTGACAAACTGCTCTGTCAAGAAGTTCCTTCTAATGTTCAAATTAAATCTACTCTCCTGTAAATTCAAACCATTAGACCTAGTCCCAGCCTCTAGGGCAGCAGAGATGAGGTCTGCCCCCTCCTCTCTGTAATAGCCCTTGGGGTATTTAAAGGGTACAGTCACGTCATCTCTCAGATTCTCTTCACCAAACTGCACAAACCCAACTGCTCCAACTTTTCCTCTTATGTTTTTCATTCTCCTTGTCTCTTTATCACTTATCACCCTTTTCGGCCTGCCCTGAACCTACTCTAACTTGTCTAGATCCTTCTTCAGATGAGGTGTCCAAAACTGAACACAGTATTCCAGTTACAGCCTGACCAGCCCAGAAAATAGTGGGAGTATTATTTCCCTCAACTTGGAAACTATGGTTTTATTAATGCAGGCTAAGGCAGTCTATGTGGTTCATAGGCCCATCTCCAGAGCCCCTTCTGTGCCCCCTCCACATTAATCATAACTATGGCTCAACTGTAATGCTGCAGCCAGAACAAATGTCAACCATAGCAAATTTTGGTTCATGCTGAGAGCATGTTTACCTCAGATCAGCAATTGACTCTTTCTCTCTGACTGTTTCCCGAAGGCTCGTCTGTAACTCAAGTATTGTTTGTCTTAAACTCAACTTCTGTTGCTCATGTTGCTCTGTAGTCTGTGGGAGAAAAAAATCATAAAAGATCTTCTTAATACTAGGCTGAACATAATTTAGAACAAAAGGAATAGTGCTATACCAAAGACTTTCAGCGTAGAGGCTGTTTGTTAATTGTAATTAGAAGACTCGCAAGAGTTTCTCATGATCAATAAACTGCTTTCTCAACATTCCATTGGTCCCATGAATAAAGAAGTTATTTGTTAGACCTCGTAGACGGGTGGCTCACGGGGATGTTGCCTCACTCTAAAAGCTGGGGGTTCCCCTGCTCCATTCATAAAGCCAGTTATGCCAAAAGATAATTCCTACTGAAGCTGACAAGCCATGACAAGAAATCCCTTCTATCCTTAACCTGCTATATATCAAATATACATGTGCATGCTCATGTCTCCCATTTCACAAATGATACCTAAAATCTTCCAGGTACAGCTGTAGGGGAAAAAAATCTAAACCAATTAACAACACACACCCCTCCTGCACAGTTCACTTTTGCAAAACACATTAAACAGGCTCCAAGAATAGCAATGGCTCTCGCTTCTTTCACCAGACTGAAAGAGCCCAAGAACCCAATTATAGTCCTTCTTTTTAAAATTCTTTACCTTTCTATCTTCTCCATTAATTAAAACTGTATCCCTTCATGCCTTCCTCCTTTCCAGCCAATCCACTGTACCTTCTTTCATTCCTGTCCCTTCCATATCACTTTCTCAGTTTGACTGGAATTTTGTCTCTTAAACACTTGGGTTTATCTGCAGCGCAGATAAAGATTAAAAGATTAAACAGCCATTCTTGCAGAGTTTGGGAAAGCTACTTTTGAAAGCTACAACTGCCAGCTGCCCTGATGACTTAATGGTTTAGATGGCTTTAAAAAAGTAAGACAAACTCATAAAGAATAGGGCTCGCAGAACAAAAGAGTCCATACTGGCTGAGAAACTCTGGGAGCTATTCTAACATTTCAATTTTCCAAGCCCTGCATTCTTCATTGCCGGGGGGAATTTGGGGAAAGATGGATCTGGCCCAGCTAAAGATCATTAGGAGAAATTCTTAGGACCCTGACAAAACTTCCAACGCCCACTATCTGAAGAAAGACAAGACACGTTACCCTGTTCTCTGGGGGTCCCGGGAGGGACACCTAAATAACCAAACAATATAACACAACCTTGGGGTAAATTAGCTGGAGCACTCACTTAAGCTAGCGAGAGGCAGGGTAACTTAGCAGGATCTTGCAACCCAGCGTCTACGGGGTCAGATCAGTCAAGCAGCCAGACGGGTTTAAAGTAATAAAAGTGATGTTTTATTGAATACAGACAAATGTTAAAGACACCACAGCCACGCAGATCAGAAATTGAAGTTAGAGAGAGGGGTTTTCAGAGGGAAATGGGTGATACGACACCTGTCTCGTAGTCCTGGACCTTAGGAGAAAAGCCAGGGATGCGGAGAAGAAGCTCAGCTCGATTAGCTGAGGGCAGCTCGAAATGGCAGCAAGGCAGGATGGAACTCTGAAGCAGATCGAGCGATCCGAGGAAGGTCTCGGAATCAGGATTTTTTATAGGGTGAATTGCGACTGCAGGCTATGCCTTACTCGGGGAACAACGAGTTTTGGGTGCAAGACAATGTCTCGGAAAGGTCACAACTTTGCATGACAGAATCAGAGCCGAATTTACAATAGTGTGGCCAGTATGCAAATGCGCAGCGCTTACCAGCGGACGGCACAACCTTTGTCCAGTAGCCTGCTCAGGGCAGGAAGCTTTTGTTAGTATTGCGTATACGTAATGAGGTGTTTGCCAGAGAGGTCCCTGAAGTGATGAACTGGCTGTGTCTGGCCTGCCTGGGTGAAGAATGGAATGTCCTGCAATTATCGGCCATGCCTGTTTGCGTGCTTGTCCAGTGGCCTTGCAAACACATGGAGTGGGGTGGTGGAAGGAAGCCAAATGGTTTGATATCAAAATGGTATCTAGGGGTGTCCCCAAGGAGGTCTAAACTTCAGTAACACACAGTTCAATTTTATTGCTGTTATTATGTGCATTTTACTTGACTAAAATTTCAGCTGACCCTATCATAGGATTTTCTTCCCAAGATGTATTTAAAGGAGGTTTGCCACTGCTTTTCTCTAAGCTGAAAGAATCTAAGTTCCCAAGGTCACCTAGTGAGTTTCCATGGCTCAGTACTGACTCATTCTGGTCTTCCAGAGTCCTAGTCCAACACCCCACTACTACACTATGCTGGATCTCTATAGTGCAACTAGTACAACCCCCAAAAGCTTGTAGCTGGAGAGCCTGGTCTTCCCAAGCCCATTTCCTCACTGCATTTAAATCCCTCCTCAGCCTGTATTCTTTCAGGTTCACCAAATTCTCTATTCAAAATCAAACAAGATGTGTTATGTTCATCGCATGAATAAATGCAATTAATCTGCCCCAGTGTTGTTGAGACTCCCCTGGAGTTCTTATCTATATTCCATTTAAATGTGCATCTTAATTACAGTACTTGCAACACATTCTGAAATCTAAGTCGGCTTACCAATATCACTCTTCACCCCTCTTACCTTTCCCCATCCCAACAACATTACTGTCCATCCAATTTAGGAGAGTCTTCTGAACAGGAAACATATTGTTCCATAGTATGTATGCTAAATGTTGCTAAATAACTATCAATCATAATACACAAGGAATGGTATAGCCAGCCATCTACAAAAGAACCTTAGAAAAAATGAGACTGTGATGTGGCCCCCTAACCAAGACAGAGAATGTGGTAATATGTCACCATTAACTTGGTAGAATCCACACAATGAACAAAATCTGTTATAAAGAGATACCCATGATCCAGGCTTTGCAAATGTACTAAAAGAGCAGAATTTGGCACTCAGCACAGAATTTTGTATGTTAAGAATATCTGCTTGTATTTTAAAATGAGCAAGTATCTGGCCCTTGTGGCAGAAAAGGTAAGTCTTGAAAGCTTGTAACCAATTTTTAGCAAAAAAGAATGGGTTCTCTATGATGTCCAGACTTTAAATAAATTACCTTGTTTGTTATAATTCATGAGAGCCAGAGCTTTGGACTACAGTCTTGAAGACCAGGGTCTGATTTCCTGCTAAGCCATAGAAACCCACTGGGTGACTCTGGGCACATCACACACAAACTCAGCCCCAGAAAACCCTGTGACAGATTTGCCTTAGGGTTGCCATAAGTCAGCAACTTGAAGGCACATACAAAAACACACACACACGCACACACACACAGTTCATGACGGATCAATTTCATTCGTTTGTTTTTTTTTGCACATAATGCAAGCTACTTTGATAGTGTTAATTCTCTTCTTTACTTAAAAAAAAACAATTCTGATATCGTATCTATTCTCTGCACTTACACAGCAATCAACACATTTGTCTTAAGTGTGAAACTCACTTCACTTAGCCTCTTTTGTAGATCTCTGACTTGCTGAGAATATTCTTCCAAGATGGTCTCAATCTGCTCTCTCCCTGAGCATGTAGATGGTTTTCGCTGGTTTTCAATATCCAGTTCATATTTAGAAGACAAGATTTTTGGAGGGCTAGAACCAGCACTACCAGGAGCAGAGTAAATGGAGTTCTCTATTGTTCCACTGTGCATACTGGAAGACTGAATATTTAGGTTACTTGTAAATGGGGCAGAAGCACCTAAAACAAAAACACAGAATTTTAGGACAATGAAACAAAGTGTAAAGCTGGCAGTATCAGTAATATAACTGTGGTAAATAGTGACTGACCACTTCCTTCTCATCCACACATTCATTCCTACATAAACTCACATTTAAAAAAACAACCACTCAACTTCACTACTCTTTGGTAGACAGCGCAATGTATCCAGAGAGCAGTGAAAATCAACCAACTCAGTGAATTCTTCATCTGAGAATCTATAATTTCCAAAATGTCACAATGATTTACCCTTCTTCTTTTACTTGCTAATCTATTTCACCTTAACACAGTTTAGTTTTCTGAGCCTGGACAATTATATGAAATGTATGACAGAAATAAGGTGTGCTGTCTTTTCTGCTACAATTCCAGTACCTCTTCCTCTCCTGTTAAACCATTTACCATTCATACCTGTGATACAAAACCCAGTGGTCAATTTGTGGATAGGAAGGACATGGAGAGCATCATTAGAAGACATCTCAAGCAGCCAAGACACATCCCATGCGTGCATGTGTATGTAACTCGGAGTTGCCTGTCGACTCACGGCAACCCCATAAAATTCATAAGGTTTTCTTAGGAAAGGAGTACTCAGAGGTGCTTTTGTCAGTTCCTTCCTCTGAAATATAACCTACAGCACCTGACATAGATTGTTTTTTTCCAGTAAAGAAAGGGTCACCATTTGGAGGAAAAAAAGATCTGGAGGTACTAGTATGTGTCTGGAAAACAGTGTATGTAGGACCTCAATTCTCCATCATAAACAGCTGGCAAAAACAAAATCCTCATGTTCTTTCATGGGTCATTTTTGAAGGGGCTTAGCCTCCCCACTAATGATTTGCATTCTACTTTGAAATGTATACCATGCTATACAGTCCTTCCGTGGACTCAAAGATCAGATGTTTGTCCAAGGCGGAATCTTCTTAAATTCATTTTATTTTATTTGTCTTATTCATATGTCACCTTTTCTCTTGTTACATGATTCAAGGGACCTGATCAAAGTTCAAGAGCCAGCATAGTGTAGTGGTTTAGAACACTGGACCATGACCGTGGAGAGCAGGGTTCAATTCCCCACTCAGCCATGGAAACCCAATGGGTCAGCTGTGATAGATTCATCTTAGGGTTACCATAAATCAGAAATGACTTGGAGGCACACGAAAATCAACAAATCAAAGTTCTCCTAAATCTAATTTTCAATTTGTTGAACGAAATTATCTGTCCTGATAATTTTTCCGTAGCCATTTGTGGAAAGGCAAAGCATTCAAAGCAATATTGAACTGGTATACAAATATGCACAAGATGTAGTGTACATACTTGAAGCTGCAAGATTACAAGGAAAACTAGTTGCTTCTCGACGTGTGAGGGCTTCTACTGAGAACTTGGTTGCTTCCTCCTGAAGCTTCAAGGTCTCTTGTGCTTGTCTTTGTAGTGCTTCTCTGTGCAAACAAATGGTACATTAACAATGGAAAAGCAAACTTAATTAATCAACCCACAATGAAGCCTATTATTTCCATCCAGAATATACCGCTAAATTACAGTGAACAGTACACTTCACACATTAATACACATTCAATGACCACCAAGGTCATCTTGACAGTTGGGTTGACCGAAAAATAATACTGCTATATTCTCGTCCAAAAAATATTAATGATCACAAACATTCCTCTGATTGAAAAGATATCTGTATATTGATGAAAGGTCTATAATAGCATGAAAGCAAGCATTACCTTAATTCCTGAATATTCTTACTCATTTTTGCAAAACCTGCAAAAAGCAAAACAAAACAAACAAACAAAAACAATTGTATTGCTAAGTAAGAAATCAGTTTCTTACTTGGAACTTCTATGTGTGAATGTATACAAATAAGCTTATGAACATTACCAACACGCCTGTGTCATGTGTTTCAGTGAGCTATGATGTTTAAAATCTTGTTTCTTTAAAATATTCAAAATATTAACAAAAACATTGTCAAAACCAAAACTTTCATATCTATTATGGTGCAATATTTCGGATCTTTTTTGTCAACATCACACCATCCTTTATAATATCCAATTTATCAGTTCTGTACAATTTTAAAAGCAACCTGAATGTATCACCAGCTGTACTGTCCTTCATTCCTCCTTTCCCCTTCTCCTCTTTCTCTGAATGTACAGACCATAATTCAAACACATTCATTATAGTTCACGTCTATTCTCATACATGCCAATACAGGCCCTTTCCACATGGGGTTAATAAAACGGTGTAGAGCGACCTCAACCAGAGATCATCTACACTGTGGATTGCGCAGGGTCGGTTTTAATTTTGAGGTTCTACACCTCAAACCGCGCTGAAGCGACCGGAAGTGGTGGTGGTGCTTTTTTTTAAAAAACACTTTTCAACTGGTTTTTATAAAACACAAGCATGCAGCCCCGTTCCATCCCGTTGCAGCGCCGTGTAGATTTGCAGGTGCGCGCAAGTGCGTGCCTGCAGATCTGCCGAGGGCGGGCTTCCGGCTGGCGAGCTTCTCCGGTTGGTGGAGAGCCTCCGCCAGCCGTAAGCCGCCATTTTGGACGCTGCAGGAGTGTGGAGTAGCGAACGCACGCTGCTCCTCGTGGCGACGGACTTACCCGGCTTCTGGTAAGCTCCATTTCTGCGTGCTTTGCCCCGTTTCTCCCTCTGCATGTGGAAAGGGCCATACTTTCCCTATACCCAGCCAGCATCACATAACAAGAGTAGAACTCACAAGTATTACCAAAGTATTTATACCTCAAAAGGTATTTGTCCAGTTCTAGAACCATAGAACGATTTCATGGAAAACCTAGAACAATGTAAGTCTGTTAGCAATCAAAAAATTCACAGGCAGCACAGACAG